>CM021102.1:318604154-318677436 GCA_007115665.2 Sequoiadendron giganteum
CACCCCCCTCACCCTCTCAAGTCTCTCCCTCTCACACTCTCAAGTCTCTCCCTTTCGCACCCTACCTACATAATCCTCTCTTTCTCTTTGTCTCTCTCTCTCCCTCTCCCTCAATTCTCTCTCTCCTACCCCCTTCTCTCTCTCCCTCTCCCTCAATTCTCTCTCTTCGACCCCCCCTCTCTCTCTCTCCCTCCCTCTATCCCTCCCACCCTACCTAGCTAAGTCCCCCTCAATCCAACCCTTTCTCTCCCACTCCCTCTCTCTTAAACTCTCGCTTTTACCCCCTCTCCATCTCTCTAGACTCTCTCTAAATTCTCCCTTCATCTAAAGACATACATAAATGCATACATACAAGCATAATACATTTGTACATATAATCTTACATCCATACAAGCATACATACATGTACATAAAAATATATCAGCATACATTAATATATTAGCATTTAGGATAAAGTAAGACATAACGCGAGTGTGTTATAACATGCTCGCATTATAGCATGCTCGCGTTATATCTTGCTTTGAGAATTACTGAACTTTAAGCTTGGTATTGCCTTGGAATTCCAACCCAAAGATTTGGAGGGCATTCCCAACGACTAGAGACGTGTTTTTAAAAAATCACCATATTTCTCATAATCGAGTTCATGCTCACCGTCAAGATTGCACGTGGTTCAATATCGAAAAAATTGAGCACATGGGTAATGTTGGGTTATATCTTAGCTATCCAACGATGTAATTTGTTTCACTTTCTGAAAATGTTAAGTCTTTCATCCATAATTTATTTTATCTGTATGTCTTTTTTTTGCCAAAAAGCAGTGTTTGGTATTTTTTTCATTATAAATTAACTACTCATCAATTTTTCAAATAAATTACATTTTTAGAAACTAGACTCCATTCTACAAAATTAAAAAATAAAAAAAATAAACAAATCAATTAGTTTCCAAAATTTGTAGGGGTAGCATGGCCAAAATTCTATTTTCAGGATATGTCCACTTCGCAAATTAGTAAAAAATCAAATATTCATTAAAAAATTATCAAAAAAATCGTGCATCAACTACATACTGTTAGCTAACTTCTGACAGTTGCGATTTTAAAAATACTAAAAAAACGTTCACTGTACGAGGGTTGTACAAGAGTTGCTATGTTATGATTTTTTGACAAAAACAACACCAATTTGTGTATGTCTTTCATTTGAACCCCTTAATCTCAAGCATTTTCAAAACAAATTAGTAGTTTAGAAAGTAGACTCGGAGCTCTTGAATCCTTCTTTTTGTTCCATCTCAAAATTTTGAGTCTAAGTATCCTCAATTTTGCATCCAAGGTTAGTATTTCCTGGTTTCAGGAAAAAGTTGTCCACTTAAGTCCCCTTTTTGGGAACCATCTTGGTGCACTTACCCTAGTTAATTAGTTAAGTCACTTATTCCCTTAGCTGCTTAAGCTAAACTTAGGCACATTAATAATTGATTAATTATTAAGTGTGCACACTGGGGTTTCATTTAGGATTTCCCTTTTAGGGTTTCTTGATATCCTTCATAAGGATTGATCTCTTTGTAATAATTAATTCTCAATAATGCATTTTTACTTTGAGGTTTACAAAACATCTTCTTTGGTTCTGCATGTCTTTTGCATGTGACAAGTGATTGCATGCAGGTGATCTTGGTTTCTAATAGTTTAGGTGATTTGTGACTTCTATTAGAGGAGTGGCTTTGTTATGTTTGTTACCTCCAGTGTTGGAGTGAGTTTCTTTTTATGTTTCCTCCTAGAGTTGGAGTGGTTGTAATATCTATTCTGTATGCACTTGGGTTCCCTTGGTAATTGGTCTGATTGTGTGTTGTCAAGTAGAAGAGTGGCTTCTATTAGGTGTCAGAGCCCAAAGAGGTAAACCGGATAACCTTCAGAGGTGTTTAATCAAGTGATAACTAAAACAATACTTAGAAGATTAGGACTAACTTCTCACTAATCAAGATAATTTTTCCTCACTCATAGACACAAGGGCTCATTTAGACTTGGGATGAGTGGGAAGGCCTAGAATGGAAAGGCCATCTATCTTGTCTTTACGAAATTTTTTTGATCCCACATTAGTAAGTATGAGGGTCGGGGATCAGTTGAGGCCACCAGGATAACCGAAGCCTATGAAGATCCATAGTGGGTAATTCATGACGAGTTGTGTGATGACACTCTATCTAGGACAATAATTGGTATTTGATTATGTGTATGCTTTTTTGAACTTGCTTGATCTATTTTATATCTGGAAGCAATGTGACCATGTTAGAGTTGTACTAGTGTAATACTTGTGTTGTACATGTGATTGGTTGTGTTAGTTTGGTTCAGTTACATGTTATCATGTTTCTAGAGGTAGATGGCCTTGGCTAGGATTCCTTGTTACTATCTCCTAGCATGGGGGGTGGGCCTCTGGGTTCCACTTGGTTGGATGGTGTGCACCTTACTCCTTTGGGCTCTCTTCTTGTTCGTGTTGACGAGATTTCCAATTGGAGAGCTCGTATGATCTAGTTTCATTTCATGCCTTATTCATTTCAGTTAATCTTGTAATTTATTACCCCTCATTTGTTATCGAGGTGGAAAGATGTAATTTGTAATCATGCTTATTGGATTTACCTCATTCAGGGAATGAGAGATGTAATGTTATTGTTTAACTATGGATAAATTGAATTGAAAGTTATCTCTTATGCTTTGATGTAATTTATCTTATTTGGAATGTATGTGTTTAATTTCTTAAGTAAATAAATGGCATGGTTTAGATTCATGTTTTTGTTGAGCTTCTAAATAACCTTTGTCTTGTAACCTTAGAGGTTGTTGGCATTGGGTAGCGAAATTTCATGTTAATTGTACTTAAACAAAAAAAAAAAAATTGTTTAAGTAGTTAATTGCAACTTCCTCTAGGGTTGCATGGTAGGGCGTTACACCTATATACTTGGGGAATTATTTATTACTATGTTCATGGCCTAGGCTATTTTCTCTCTAAAATTTGATAAGCTGGAAATTCGCCATAAGTTGGAATTCGCTAGATTTTGATTTGTTCAATGATTTACTTTTTATTTAAGTTTCATTGTTGTCTGTATTCATTCAGCCTTGCGTTGCGTTTTTCTTTTCCTTAGCCTATATATATATATATATATATTCTTAGGTGGGTGTGTGTTTATGTTGCTCCATTTTATTGTTTCCAACAACGATGATAATATTAAATCAATATTTCTATATAATTTGAATATATGTGTGTGTGTGTGTGTATTTATAATAAAAATATGTTTAAATGATATTTTCAAATTAAAGGAA
Organism: Sequoiadendron giganteum; assembly: GCA_007115665.2. Classification (NCBI taxonomy): domain Eukaryota; kingdom Viridiplantae; phylum Streptophyta; class Pinopsida; order Cupressales; family Cupressaceae; genus Sequoiadendron; species Sequoiadendron giganteum. The sequence goes on from CM021102.1 coordinate 318,607,448, forward strand.
TGGATTTGAATTAAAACAAAGGGGCATATTGAATTAGTATTATGAGTAATTAAATAATGTTTTTAATGAATAAGTTGGCATTTGGTAGTTTAGATTGTATAGATTCTTATTCTTTTAAATGATATCATTATGTAATTTCAATGTGTCCATGTGAAAGTAATAATTTAGTTGAGGTGTTAAAATGCTAATCAAAATTTTACCTCAAGTAACTTTATAGTTTCTTAGTTATTTAATGGTTTCAATAAAAAAATACATTGTAGTTGTTTTTAACTTGTTTTATAGATATATGTGTAAAAAGAATTGTATTCAATGAATGAGTTACAAATATAAATAAATAAGTTTGTGCAAAAAGTGTATTCAATAAGTGGTTGGTTATTTATTAATTAAATTTATATTTATACATACATATACCTATGTATTTGAATCATGAATAGAAGAAATTGGTTATATTTTAAAATGAGTATTTAGATAATTATAGATTTTGTTAGGGGAAAATTAGTTGCAAAATGAATAATTAGCTATTACTACGATTCTTATTTAGATTTATTTAAAATATTTGTAAACCATATTTTTAATTAGTGGAAATTAGTTGTCTAAAATATGTCATTAGTTTAATTTGGGAACGTTTTATTTTAAATATATATATATATATATATATTTTTAGTTTCTGTTTAATTCCAATTTGAGTATGGGTTAAAAGAAAATAATAATAGGTAGCTATTTGATTACAAAAAAAAACATACTAATCACTTCAAAAGAGTATGTATATGCGGGTTAATTAACTTATTCGGGTAAATTATGTACTTGGTTAGTTATGAAATCAGTTTAAATAGTTTCTTTTATAATTTTAATGTATTTCTTGAAATCCTTACTTTAAAATGTATAAGTGAAATTAAAGGGGATGGTATCATTTAATGGTTTCCTAAAATTTTGATGTATGTTTATATTTTCATATATATATATATATATATATATATATATATATATGTTTACACTATTGTTCATCAAAAAATAATATTTAGCAAAATTTATAGTGATAGATCTTAGTGAATTAATATATGACTAATTATATATTTTAAATTTAATTGTGCATAAATTTAGAGAAATTAGTTTGTACAAAAATGTATAGTTGGGTATTCGTTGTGATTCTTAATTAAATTTATTTATTTATTTTTGTGTAAATAGATGTATATGTTAGGAATCATAAATTTAGAGAAATTAGTTTGTACAAAAATGTATAGTTGGGTATTCGTTGTGTTTCTTAATTAAATTTACTTTTTAATTTTTGTGTAAAGAGATGTTTATGTTAGGAATCATAAATTTAGAGAAATTAGTTTGTAGAAAAATGTATAGTTGGGTATTCCTTGTGATTCTTAATTAAATTTATTTATTTATTTTTGTGTAAACAAATGTATATGTTAGGAATCGTAAATTGAGAGAAACTAGTTTGTACAAAAATGTATAGTTGGGTATTCATTGTAATTCTTAATTAAATTTATTTATTTAGTTTTGTGTAAATAGATGTATATGTTAGGAATCATAAATTTAGAGAAATTAGTTTGTACAAAAAGTGTAGTTGGGTATTCATTGTTATTCTTAATTAAATTTATTTATATATTTTTGAGTAAACAAATGTATATGTTAGGAATCATTAAAAGAGAAATATATTGGTTTAAATACTATAAGATTCATAGTTCTTTATTTATTTAAATGATTTCAATATGGATGTGTAAATAAAATAAAATTTGTGATTCTTGATCCTTTAATAATCTTAAAAGTTATTAGGCAAGATTTGATAGTTATTATGTTTAAGTGAGTGGATGTGTAATTATTCTTGAATAAGTTTAGATAGCTATGTGAATTATTCTAAATTCTCATCGAAATTAATACCTTAGGATGAATGTTGTGGTTTCCTATTGATTGTAATTTCCTTTTATATTATTTTCCTATTTGAGGTGATGTAATGTATAGTCATGTTGGGAACTCATAGCTTTAAGTTAATTTCCACTAGGAGTTATGGGTAATTGTTCTATAGAATTCCAGAGGCAATGGGAAAACTGTTTTATGTGGATTTCCATGATTGACCTTTAGGAGTTGTTGATTGCATTTTTTTTGGTTTCGAATCTTGTGGGTGTTACCTTGTTTCATTGTTTTGCCTCTTATTATGGTTGTTTGGTGAGATGGTCCATGCCTCGTATTTGTACTCGGACTTGTGATTTTTGGTGTTTTGTGTTTTGGTACACCCTTGATGTTGTGAGATTTGTTTTGGGGCTATTAGGGAGAGTGGCTCTTCATGGGGGCCAATGCACAAATGGATAACCTGGATAATCCATGGAAGAGTTCGTTAAATAAGTGAAAACCTAATAAAATAAACTAACTTGGGCTTGGGTAGGAACACATTAACTAAAGATAGGTAAGATACCTCTCCCACACCATTAGTGCTTTCACAGACTAAGGGTGGCCTGAGAAATCCATGGTTGGCAAGATCACCACCTTGTCCTCATGAGAGGCTAGTGGTCCTGCATGTGTCACCCTATGGGGTCGGCACCTAGTGAGAGGCAACCAGGATAACCATAAATGGGGGTTGGTTCCTATTGAGAGGTAGCTAGGATAACCCATGATAGTGCCATGCAATGACACTCTCTCTCATAGTATCCCTTGTTATTGCCTTTGTGTACCTCTGGAAGCAATCGTCTCGTAAGTCATCATTTGATGTTGATATTAAATGTGCTATTGATATCCTTGTTAGTTGAGTCTTAATACCTTTCTACTTGACTATTCTTTGTTGTGGGTCCTTCTTGTCAACTCCTAGCACATGAGGTGGGCCTTCGGGTCCATGTGGTTGGGTGGAATGTGCTATGCACCCCATTGGGTTCCTAGCCGGTGTTTGTGAAGCACAAAGATTGTACCAATGTAGTTGATCTATAGCTTCACCAGTGTTCAGTTGGATTTCATTCACTTAGTTTTAAATTCTTATAAGGATTTATTATTCCCACTTGTAATGGGAAACATTGTGGTACCTTTGTAACCTTGAAAGAGATGTAATAAATGTGATGTAATCTCTTTTTGTAAATGTTATGTATATGTTTACTTTGAATTGAGCAATATAATCTAAGGATATTCTTGATTATTTTATGTATTCATTCATGGATTTTTCACATAGATGTGTATGATGGATGTATGCATGTTGTTAATTTCTTTTATATTAGGGTTTTAAATTTAATCTCGAGATTCATTAACTTTCGTTATGGAATGGGTTTTTGATACGCAATGCTACCACATGCACCCCAAAGGACGTAGATGTTATTATATATGCGTAATTTGATTATATGTATTGTATGCTATTGTTCATCATATGTTCTTTTTCAAAAAAAAAATATTGCATAAAGTGGTTAGGGTTTGTTGTCCTTTGGGTTTGCACGGTGGGGCATTACAAAGACAGATGGTTGAAGTATTTTGGATCTACAAAACATCTTTCTTAAGTTAGAAATATTTATTTTGGGTGCTTTAAAAAGAACAAACGCACTTTTTTTAAAGGATTTAAAATGAACAATTTCAAGGCTTTCTTAAAATGGGAATATTTATTTGGTGATTAAAAAGAACAACACAAATGAACACTTCATTTTTGGTGCTCTAAAATAAACCATTTTAAAGATTTCTAAGTTAGGAATTTTCATTTCAAAACTTAAAAAGTACCCTACAAACTACACATTTCAATTAAGGTGATCTAAAAATGAACTTTTTCCAAGTTGTTCATAATTAGGAACTTTGATTTTAGTGCATAAAAAGAACAAAAAAACACAAAAATGATTTATTTTGTTGGTCCGCACGCTCATTAAACTTGTGTTGACCAAATTAAATACTAGGATTGAATTCTTAGAAACACTCAAGTTTGGGGCTTAAAAATGAATAAGTTATTTCTTTTGTCTTGCACCATTACTATCTTAAATGTTTAATATCCTAAATACTTCCTATTGGTGCAAATAAAAAGAACAAGTCATTTATGTTATTCATATTTTTTTGGGATAACACCACTCGAGGTGTTTAAAAAGAATCAATTTTCTATGAAGTTTTTTGTGTGTATTCAGTGTTTGTAAAGCTAAAGTGCTTTATCTTCTCCCCTTGCACCTTTTGGTGATCTTGGGTGAGCAAAAAATAAATTTTTTGAGCTTCACATTTTATTTTCAAAATTTACCTTAAAGAGGGGGCTTGCTTTGAGACACATACCATGCTAGAGAACTCATTGCAAGGTCTCAAAGCACATTTATTGGTGGGCTATATCAAAGGTTATGAAATTGTAAGAAAGTAGCTTCAAGTTGTGCTGACAATAGACTGCACCTAATCCCATGCCTTAAGTGGAACAAGAATGGTTAAAGAGCCTTAAGTGTCCAGTGGGTGAGTGTCAGATTTCTACATTCACAATTATGACTAAGAACCAAATTGTTTTAGAAGCCATGCTATTATCCAAAAAAATGTTTTGAAAGTGGTGCATTAGAATTTACTTTCAAGACATTACTTTCCAAGTCCGACTACAGGCCTGCACCATAAGTTTCATGTAAAATCATCTCTTCAGAGCATGAGGCAAGCCTACCTAAACTAATGGTATCTATCCACTAGGGTTGTAATTGCTTGGTTATGTTAAACTCACCAAATACATTCAAAACAATTTGACATTAAATTGTATGATTTATTTAAAGAAAAATAACACATTCAAAAAAACACTGAATGAGATGGTTGAATCACAAACCCTTTGACTTAGTGTATTCTTATGAAAGAAGCCCTATGTTTTCACTGCTTGAAAGGATTTTTCCTTAAAGGCTTATGAATATTCCATCTTTTATTTCAAGTTACATTAATCAAAGTAAACATTTGGGAACTATGGCTTGGGTGTTGTGATTTCACAACTTAAGCTATAGAAATGAAGGTCACATAAGTCCATGATTGCTAAGTAAGTCCAAGTGTTGTTTTACAATTTTTCATATTCCAAACATAAAGAAAGCTAAGAAAAATTGATAAATCTAGCCACTTTTGCTCATAGTCTTGTTCATTCTACTAAAAAACTAGCACTATTACTTCACCCTGCTGAAACTTGGGGAAAACAAACCAAAGTTTTTTATAGGATCACTATTAAAACAAAAAAATTGGAAAACCAAATAAGTCACATAGTTCCTCATCCATTATTTCTATCCTACTTATTAGAAATCAAAATCAAACAAACCATTGGGATCATTCCTTCACTCAGATGTCTATGATATCAACAGTTACTTGGAACATGCAGATAGTTCAAGTAAGCTTTCTCACAACATATCCTCTAGACAAGGAAGTGAAATATCGATCCTCAAATCCTAGGGTCTTGAGCTTCATGGCAACCATCTCAAAACACCATTACGCCTTATGACCATCTGGCGACCAACTGCTCCAATTCAACAACCGAACCTTGTAGCACCAATCCTTCAACCTAGGCTCACATACATTGAAGGTGAAAAAAATGACATCATATATAGTTTGAGAACCTTCATATTTGAGAAGAATAAAACACCCTGCCATTTTCTCACTGCATCAATCATCTTAGATGAAGAGGAATAGAAAGAAAACATAGTAACTAAAAGACCCATGTTACCACCACCCACGTGGAAGTAGACATACATCCCTCATGCTTTTTGGAAAGAAAAAGATCCTTAGGACTGACAAGAGTAAAGTCCTCAAGCGAAAATCTATACCCCGAATTTCAAAGAACCACCCTACAATTTTTTTTTTCCAAAGGGTTCACCAGAGAAGATATCACACCCACCAAAATAGACTAGAATTTTTCTAACTATGCTTTGCATAGTAGGCCAAGTATTTTCTAGAGACTAGGAGTTACAAAAATAGTCACAAAAAGCTTGACAGTTATTTATGACAACTACATCACAACACAAGAAGAAAATGGAAGCAAGAAAGAACAAAACCAACATCCCACCAACAAACACCATGAATGATGGAAGTGGCCCATGAGGATATAAACCAAGTGACCTTTTGATAGGGTATTGAGGATCGAAACATCCCCAAAACATGTTAATCTATTACCCAAATCACTCTTATCAAGGGCCACAAAATCAATTAGGGAAACAACATCATGGTTTTCAAAACCCCCATCAAGGAATAAGTCGAGAACATCAACTTTCCCTAAATAAAATTAAGAGAGATCTTGAGGAAATTAAATGAAATCAAAATATGATGTATTGCCAATGCCATGTACAAAGTCGGAACATTACATATCCACAACCAATAGACATTATTCCACAAACACCTTAATATCCACATCAAAAACACTTCCAATATTAGCAGTATCAAGAAGTTCCACAACACCGAGGTGTACGTCAAGTGCAATATCAAATGTACCTCAATTGCAGTATCAAGAAGTTTCGCACCACCAAGGTGTACCTCAAGTGCAATATCAAAATGTACCTCAATCGCAGTATCAAGAAGTTCTACAACACCAAGGTGTACCTCATGCGCAATATAAAAATGTACCTCAAACACAGTATCAAGGAGTTCCACAAAATCAAGAGCAAAACAATCAAGAAAAGCCACAGAGGGAAGGTTACGAACTGGGAAGGAAATTCACCCCTTTGGGAGAGACTTTAGAGGTAATCATGCACAAACTAGTACAACAGGAACTTATCAAAAAAAATGATAGTTCAACTTATGGTGAACCAAACTTTAAACTCCCTTGGTATAACCAATACAAATGATGCGAGTTCCATAAAATTAAGGTTCACAAAACAAACAAATGCACAACACTCCAACATCTCATCCAATACCTTATTGATCAAGGAGAAATAACTATTAAAAATGAAAATCAAGGTCCATCTACCAATGACAATAATGACAATGTATCAACCTCAAAAGTTGAGAACTGTAGACACTAAAAATTGTCCCAGGCTTGCGATTTCTAAATTCTCCATCATTTCCCCTTTTGTCTTTGATAATTAAATAGTTTTAATTATTTAATTATTTTCTAAAGTCATAATTCTTCTATTAATTAAATAACTTTAATTATTTAATTAATTCATTTTTTATCTTTATTCTTCCTTGATTAATTAAAATTTATTTATTTAATTGTGTCACTAATTAAGTCCTCTTCTTTCTAAAATTAAATAAATTCTTATTTAATTTTTGTCCACTTTCCACTATAATTAAATATTTTTTTTTAATTATTTAATTATTCATCAACCTTTTCTCTCCTAAATTGAATAAATTTTATCTATTTAATTTGTATACTCTCTTGAATTTTAAATTAAATTATTATTTAATTTAAAATGATTCATTTTGTCACATTATTCTATAATTAAATAATATTTTAATTATTTAATTATTCATTGGCCACCTAAATTAAATAATTTTTATTATTTAATTTCTCCTCTCACCTCTTTGTCTGTGCCAATCTTATCTTCCACCTCAAGTCTTTATCTATACATGTATCAATCAACCTCCACCCTTGATTAAATTATTTATAATTTAATCTTGACCGTTGATCCTTATCATTTGCCCTGATTTTCCCTAACCCTAGTCCATACTACATCTTTCAATCTTGGCCATTGATTAAGACATCTTGTTAGCATCCAATCTCCACCATTCATTCAAAATTGTCTTTTCTATAAAAGACCTTACCCTTGTCCTTGTCATGGGGGGACAAATCTACACATATTATGTGTAAGACCCCTCCATTTTTCTCTTTTGACCGAACAATGTTCTGTTTGCTTAGGCCATATTTTCTGTTAGTGCTTTGACCTTGGTACTTGGTATTTTATTCTGATGTTATTATTATGTCATGCTTTGGATTAACATAGTGGATAATTGAATTAATGATGTTTATGCTTTTGATCATATTAATGATGTTAGATTCGTCAGTTGGTAATATTGTATTGGTGAAGGGGACGGATCGCATCACTCGCTTGCGAGCGCCCTGCGATTCTAAGATTACCTCTTCACGGTGTGTATTTTATGTTGTTTATACTATATGTTGTTGTTACTTGACTTGTAGGTTGACAGGTATAGGACATCGACTCCACCTGGTTTCACAGGTGAGAGCATGTTCAATACCCAACGATATTCGATTGGGAGATAGTAGCTAGGTTTCCGTGCCAATTCATCACCCTAGTCCTTGTATGTCGTCAGTTGTTTGTCAGGTTGTGTTGCTTTGGATTTTGTGCCCTCTCTTCGTTATATAATTGCAAGTTAAAATGGGTAATTAAATGGTTGTATGCATTTAATTTGTGGAATTGAAATTGTATTGGTATTATGTTAATAACGTAATTTATTTTATTAATTAATTTAATTTAATTAATAAATAATTTAATCGTGGATTAGATTTATTTTATTTATTAATTAAATTAATTATGTTGAAATGAAGTTAATTATGCATTTTGGAAATTATAGATTTGATTGAATTGAGATTAAGTTGAAAAACTTGAGAATGATTTAAATTTCATTTTTTTAAATTAGAAAATGCAAAAATTAGAAAATAGAAATGTTTGGAGATATTTTATAAAGTTTGACTTTGGGGGTTAAATAGATATTTTTTTTCATGTTTGGGGTTTATGGGATTTTTGGATAATTTTGGAAGAGGAAGAGAAAATTGGCTTTGTGGGTTTTGAATTGGGATTATGTAGAAGTTTGTTGCTTGGATGGGAAGAAGTTGGAACCTAATGAAGGAATCGTTACACCATTTTCAACCATTCTAGCTTCTTGGAAGAACCAGGTTTTCTTCAGTTAATTTAGTGTATTTTGAAAGATTTCTCAAAATTAGATGTTGCTGTTCAAAAAGTTTAAATTATAATTGTTAGTTGCAAGAAAAATCCATGTTCAATCTTGCCTCAAAATTAAAGAAACCTCTGTTTGGAAACAAATTTCTTCATAGAAAAATGGTGTTCTTGGGTTAAAATTGATCTTTTTATGCATTAGTTCCTCAAATAATTTTACTAATTTTATTGGAGGATATTGCAATTTGGTTATTTGGGATTATGTTGTTAATGTGTTAGGTAGAAAAACCCCTCCTTTTAAAATTGATTTTCGGACTTTTTTTAGAAAATCCGCAGGAAATAAAAATAAATAAAAATAAAATAAAATTTTGTGGGGAGGGACGGGGGCTCAACCCCCACTGCACCTCCCATGGAGGCGGGTGGAGGGAGCTACGCCCAGTACACTCCCCACCTCCATCATCCGCCCCACCTCAAACTCGCACGACCGCCACCAGCCGGGGACGACTATGTTAACATAGCCGCTGCCCACCAAGTGGGGCGACTGTGTTAACACAGTCGCCACACTTGGCAAGGGTCAGCTATGTTACACACAGTCGTCACCCCTCCCACGTCTGCCTGCGCCTTGCGCAAAAGAAAACGCTGCCACCTCTACGTTGACTCCGACAGTAAAACCACGCCCGCGGCCAATGCCCTAATTTGGCCGGCCATCCTTAGCGCGCGACCTGAGGTGCGGGTTAGGGTTGTTTTAATTAAAAAAAAAAATGAAATAAATTATAATATCTTTTATTTTTATGTTATTTATTTATTTAATATTATTTATATAAATAATATTAAAATATTATTATATAAATATATATTAAGTGGATGAGTAAAATAAAGGTATGATTTAAACTTAATTGTTTTAATTTTAATTGAGTAAATTTGGACCAATATGCTATAGTCAATTAATGGATTTATTTTATCATATTTTAATAAAACAACTATGGGGGTTGGAAGTATTATGTTTAAATAAGCATTATTAATGGATTTTTTTTAGATGATTCAATTTGCAAGTAGAAATAATGATTATTTTAAGCTGAAGAATCTATAATTATTTTTAAAGCAATGCATTTTGCTGTGTGAAATTAACTGGTTAATTTAGTATAATTTTAAATGCAAATAGGGAAATTAGATTATTAGAGTTAATTTCTCCTCTTCTTGAAAAGATGTTATTTAATTCAAATTTTCTCAAGGCAAGTAAGTACTGAATGTTAGCATCGGAAATGGATTTAATATATCCAAATTAGTTTAATTCCTCGCAACTTGCCTTCGTGAATGTTCCTTTGAGTTCATGTGTTTGGGGAAAGGGGATAAGTGTATTTAATATGTAAGTCTTCCAAAGGACCCTAGAGGTTGGGGGTTGTCATCTTGTGATGACGACTGGTTGTTGATTCCCTTGGGTAGTGCATGAAGTGATGTCAATGTTGTATCTGGTTTCCACGAACGGAAATGTTTTATGCCTCCTTGTCAGGAGCAGTCAAGAGCAGTTTGTTATTGTTATTATCTCCAATGTTTGGAGATGGTTTTATCTTTGTTTCTCTTGAGAAAGGAGTGGATTTTTTAATGTGTGACTCCTTGTCAGGAGTGGTCGGGAGTGGCCTTGTTATGTGGTTGTTGCCTTTGATGTTGGAGTATGTTTCAGTTTGTGTCACCTCCTAAGAAAGGAGAGGTCGTGATGTCTTGTTTGTTGCACCTTGGTTCCATTGTTGTTTGAATGGTGTGTGTGTGTGTTGTCCAGTAGAAGAGTGGCTTGTAATGGGGGTCGGCACCCGAAGTGGTGTCAAGGATAACTCATTGTAAGTTATTTAATCAAGTGATAACTAAAACAATACTTAGAAGTTTAGGACTAACTTCACACTAATCAAGATTTTAATGCCTCACTCATAGACCCAAGTGCTCGGTTAGGTTTGGGATGAGATGGGAAGGATTGTAATGGCAAGGTCATCTATCTTGTATTTACAAAAGGTATTTGGCACTGCATGAGTGAGTATGGGGGCCGAGATTCGGTAAAGGTCACCAGGATAACCTTTTCTTATGGGGGCTGGAGCCTATGAAGATTCCCAAGGATAACCCATGACAAGCTGTGTGATGACACTCTATCTAGGACAACAATCGGTCTTTGATTTTGTGGGTATGGTCTCCTTGACATACCTAATGTGACCATAGTTGGTATTCAATTTTGTGGGTATGGTTTCCTTAACATACCTTGTGTGACCATAGTTGGTATTCAATTTTGTGGGTATGGTTTCCTTAACATACCTTGTGTGACCATAGTTGGTATTCGATTATTATGTGTATGGTTCTCTTAACATACTTGTTCTGCTTTATTTGTGGAAGCAATGTGACCATGTAGAGTTGTCCTTGTGTGTTTCTCGTGATGCTCTTGAGTTGTACTTTTGGTGTACTTATGTTGAACATATGTGGTACTTGGGTTGTACTTGTGAAGTGCTTGTGTTGTACTTGCATGGTATCTGAGTTGTGCTTGAGTTGTTCATGTCTAGATCTTATGATGTATTTGTGAGGTTCATGTAATTGGTTGTTTTAGTTTGGTTCAGTTTATGTTAGCCTGTGTCTAGAGGTAGATGGTCTTGACTAGGATTCCTGGTTACTATCTCCTAGCACGGGGGGTGGGCCTTTGGGTTCCACTTGGTTGGGTGGCGTGCACCTAAATCCGTTGGGTTCTTTCTTCATGTTTGTGTGAATGAGACTTCTAGTTGGAGAGCTCGTGGGATTCAATTTCAGTTCTTGCTTTATTTCATTTTAGTTGATCTTGTATTATTTTACCCCTCATCTATTATCGAGGTGGAAGTTGTAACTGTAACCTTATTTATTGGACTTGCCTCATTTGGGGAATGAGAGTTGTAATTGTAATATTTATTTATGGATAAGTGAGTTTGAAAGTTATCTATTATGTTTGGATGTAATTTATCTTGTATGGAATGTATGCATACTTATTATCTTGAGTAGATAAATGTTATGGTTTCATTTATGTTGTTGTGGGTTGTTAATTTTTTTTTTCAGTCTCGTAACCTTAGGGGATGGTTGCATTGGGAAGCGAACTTGTATAATAATTGTACTTAAACAAAAAAAATTAGCCTGTTTAAGTAGTTGTTTGCATCATCCTCTAGGGTTTCCTGACGGGGCGTTACATTATGCAAGTATATGGTGCTAGTGTGAGACAAAAATCTTCAATATTTTTCTAGTCACTTGTCATAGGCTTATTATTGCACACTCAAATCTAAGGGCAATTATCATATTCAAGAAAAATGGACAAGTGCAATGGAGGTGAATCAATGGTGGCATGAAAGATTTGGTAACATTGTTTTATGCTTTATATCTTTATGCTTAGTTGTGATTCATTATTTATTAGGGTTTGATTTAAATGTTTTATCTTGTTCACCTTTTAGATTTTAGCCCTAATTACATTGGTGAACCTGAAAAAAATTGAAATTTTTTGAGGAGTTTTGGAGTTGGATCCTTTTTGTTGCAAGTTTTGTTAGCATTTTATTACAAGTTTTGCATCATTTTGGGGACAAAACCCTAGTTTTCAACGAATCAACCATATCTCTCAAACGACTACATATTTTATCATAAAAGTTTTTCTGCAAGTTGGAGAAAATATCAAGAGATTCTAGTCCAAAAATCAGATTTGTTGGAGCTCGTTTTAATTTTTTATAATTTTTTTGGTATTTTTTATGAAAAAACTATTTTGAGAGAAAATTAGTGAATTTTTCGAATATTTTTATATTTTTGGAAAGCTCTCTGAATTTTAATAGGGGTATGTTCTTTATGTTTTTAATTTGGATGAACAATAAGTAGAAAAAAAATAGATCTTTCAAAATTAGGGTTTCACAAAGATTTGCTTATATCTCACAAATAGTTGTAGATCTGTTAACAAAATTATTTTTGAAAATTTGGAATGATGTTAGGAAACTTCAGTAAAAAAATCAAATCCTTTTGGACCTGGTCTGATTTTTTAATAAATTTTTTATGATTTTTCATAAAAAAAAATAATTTTGAATGCAAAAAAGCGAATTTTTCATATTTCTTTACATTTTTGGAAAGCTCTCAAAATTTCAGGAAGGGTCTATTCTTTGTGTTTTTATTTTTTATCCAAATAATAGTTACAAAAATCAGATTTTTTTTTATTAGCTAACCCTCTAATATCAGTGATCAATTATCTTGTTAGGGTTTTGGCTTTGTTGTTGGTATTGTGAATGTGTAGGAAAAATAAACACTTCAAAGGACAAATTGGATCAAGTAAAAAAGAAATTCTCTAAATTTTCGTGGGTTCGAGATATCTTTTTAGACTACTAACAAGTGGTTTTGTAGGTTCGATTGTCTAAGGATTTTATTTTGAAACCATTTTTGCTTGTTTTAGATTAACAAACACTTCAATTGGTGTATTAAAAATAACATTGCTTGTACTTTTCTTGATTGTGTTTGGGATGGTAGGTGATTATTCTCTCACCTTGTGTGAACTAGGTGATCAGAAAACTAGACCCATCTATCTTTGTGTCACCCCGATTCAATAATCGAAGTATCATCCTCAAAATTATCTTGTCTATATTACCTGTTGTGCAAAGTAAGGCAAGTTGAAATGGAGTATCATCCTCAAAATTTTTGAATGTGGTTGCCAGTTCAAATTTTGGAAACTCTGGCTTCTGGTAAGCTTGATATTCAACATCTCCAATCTATCTTCAAGTTTCGTTGCCCATGTGATTATAAATGTTTCAAATGCATAATTGGGTCTGAGATTCTTCAACCAAAGTCACGAAGGTTAATATTTTCGTCAAATATTCTTTCCATCTTTCTTTCTAATATCATGGATATTATTCAGTGTTTGGAAATAGTTAAAGTCATTGCTGATACAATGGTAGTTGACATTTTCTTAAAAAATGAAGCAGTTCTTTGCAGTGCTCAAAAATATATCTTCTCGTGTGGAGAAGGTTATATTGGTGGTATCTTCCCCCCCCATTATCTTCCTCATAATAAGGCAATGGTTAATGATTTTGATGCATTAAAATTATCTGTAGAGTTTTCTGACCCCTATCATTTGAATAAGGCTTTGTCAAAATATTCTAACCAGCTGGGAAGGGATTTGGCAGATAGATTCAGGGAGAAGTTTTATTATATATCCTTTCTTCTTTTTCATAATTGTCAACATGCAGCTTCTTCATTGCAAAGAAATCCAAGACAGGGGAATATTCAAGCTCAGGAAGGCTCCAGTTTGTTGAAGAAGGAAGCAGGAATTGAAAATCAGGAGGACACTAGGTACAAATTCATGCAAATGGAGGAGTAAAGGGAAACATTTTAATATTTGCATATTATGTATGCTCTTGTGAGAAAGCAACCAATAAGTTGTAATTAGTGTATAGGTTTATACTTTTATGCAGATGAACTTTGGTATGGCTGTATGACTGTAAAAATTCAACATTTTGTAATCAGAAGCACTACATTTTTGGGCCAAAATCGGAGGTTTTCTCACTGGCTCTTTCCTGCCGGTATGTCCTTTGAGCCAGTAAGATGTATACTATATTACAAATAATAAATATATATATATATATATATAGTGGCTTGCCACTTTTGTTAAAAAAAATAAAATAATAGAAGTATCATCTCCCCTTGCGCACTTGTGTGATCCTAGGTGCAAGATAAACTATTATTGACTCTATGCATTGGGCCTTCCTTGGTGGGAAAAAGTACTCACCCCAAGGTGACTCAAATCAGCAACGAAGTTATTTGGCCGAGCTACCTCTAGCCGGTATATAAATATGAATCCTAATGGAAAACTTAGGATTATGGGTGCATATGTGTCACACGGACAAAGTAGAATTCCCCAAAACTCTGTTGAGCATAACCTCTTCAGGCTGGAATTCCTCCTTTAACGAAGCTTAATCTTTGCCCCATGTGTGGCCACTCAAACGGGGGTCCCAACTAAACACCTTTGTGTAGTAGCCAAAATCCTTCTATTTGCTAGTGCAACAACAGTTGTTGTGAAGGTATTCACATTCTCATAGTTCTTAGTAGAGGTGGTCAACCTACCATGGGAGTTTTATGGGGGTTGGAAGCTTGGTTGGCTTAATAAGTGAGTGCAATGTAAGGGGGAGCCCGTGCGACTAAGCTTCTAGATTCACACACTAAGAATAAGTGTGGTTGGGGAAACTCGCATGGAATCTAGAGAATATTATCCTTGCCTAACCTAGGATTGTGCTTGTCTTTATTGCGCTTGATCAAAGATAAAATATTGTGTTTGCCAAGTGTTTTCTGAGACATTCAAACAAACAAACACCTTTCCAAATCTAAAACCAAACACTTTCAAGTTGCCTCTAGACATCTTATCTTGTTGGTCTCTATCCAAAATCAGAAAGACAACATAGTTTAGGATTAAGTGATATCTTTGCATTGTCCTTCTTTAGAACTCACTGTCATGTCTTCCCTTGACCTTGATTTTCTTGCTAGTCAAATTGAATGTCGATTTATCCATAATGGTCAAGCCCAACTAGCCATGGACTTCAATATACTATACCTCCAATCCAAATCCAAATTCACCTCAAACCATAGTCAACCACCCACATATTCATCTTATCAACAATTCATAAGGCCTAGTCTTCCATCCATCCATTCTAACTACCAAGAGTCCCTTAACACCATTAGTCATACCTACCCTAACCTTGAGAAGGGAAATCAACCATCCACTAGTCCTTTCCAAGTCCCCACATCCTATCCTAGTCTGTCATCCACCAACACTTTCCAAACTCCCACATCCTATTGTAGTCCATTATATATCAATCCAAGTCAACCATCCATTAACACCTTACAAGAATCCATGTCTTATCCTAGTCCTCAATCCATTAATCCCTTCCAAGTCTCCACATCCTATCCTAGTCCTATATCCACCAATCCATTCCAAGTCACTCCATCCCAAGATATATTGAGTCATGAAAACATATCTAGTCATGGTCTCCAAAGTCACATCTTCTTACCTACACTTGAGGATACATGTCAAGAGGCAAGTCCAAAGCATGACACCATAACTCCCCCTTCATGTCAAGATCAAATTTGTCCATCCCATGACCCCATCCTTAAGTCCATTCAAGAAGTCCTCCTAGACAATAATGATATAAAAAATACACCCATCCTTGGTCAAAATTTCATTCACAACCATGCTATAAAAAGGTTAAAAAAAATAGTAAAGAGAAAAAATTTATCCAATAGTGAGAATCATTCTTATGGAGATTTGGATAAATACCATGATGAAAACCTAAAAAATAGGTGTCATGTGTAAAATAAATTATCTATGAAGACCACTACACTTGGAGGAAAGTCGTCTCACTTCCCTTACCCTTCGCATGACATTTACTTATGGAATTTCCATCTATCCATCTAAGCCTTGGCATTTCCATCCATTGATCTTGTTAGCGATTGAAATGCAAACATAAATCATGCTTTGGGAAAAATTTTGACATGTCCATCCTTTGGTCATATAATAGTCATAAAATATCATGTCATTATCTTCATAGCCCCAGTATCCCTATGCGACATAGCCCAAGTTGAAGATCACATGATAATTCCCCCAGTCTCATGTCTCCCATAGCCATCCATCTTCCTTTTATACCTATCGGGCCTTTCTTGGTTTCCCTTGTCAATGGTCTAAATATCCTCCATCATCCCATCTAGTCCTAACAAAGTCATTCCAAATGCAACAAGCCTAATCCTAACAATCTTGCTATGAAATCTAGCGCATCATCCAAAACATTCCTTGGATTTGTTCCTAGCCCTGCTACAAACCTTGATCCTTTAGTCACATAATCATCATCTTCACATTGTTTCGGGATGTGTCCTTCCCATGTCAAACAATGTCACCATCATCATCATCACTTGTCAATTGGTATTCAACTTGACTAGAGGTAAGATCATGGTTGTCTTGGGATTCTTGTGCATGCATGCTCACTTTCTTGTAGGCATCATTCACATGCATTTGTCACGATCCTCATAAAATATCAAAAAGCCATAAAAATCATAAAAGTCCTAAAAAAATCCAAAAAAAATATAAAACTTCAAAATCCAATAAAAACAAAATATGTCAAAACCCAAAAACATCCAAATAATTTTAAAAACCCCAAAAATAGAGTCAAGTTAGTCATGTTCGTTAGTCCATGTCATCACTGAACTACGTTGCCTCTCTGACTCAATGTAGGCAAGGTCATTTGTCAATGTGCCCTCGATGCATTAGGTCAGTCCGTTAGGATTCATCTTGTCCTGTCAAATGAGTTAGACACAATCAAACTTAGACATAAGAGAATAGAAAACATAGTCCAGTCGGTCATTAAGGCCCAATTAGACAACACAGTCCAATCGGTCATATAGTCATAATCAATCAAATTGTCAAAGAAATGTCAATCTCGTCACTCTTTGGTCCCCTCCAAGATGTGTCCTTCTTGGACTTGGACCTCATTAAAATTGCAGTTCCCTTCTTAGGATGTGTCCTTCCTAACGATAGGCACCACCCAACCACTAGCACCATCCAATTGGCAACCCATCAAAACTATCCACATTGTCAAAATGTCAAACTATCATGCAATCAATCTTTGACAAACAAACATTGGCAAACACAACTAAATGGTTGTTAATTTTTTTGGTCTATTTTGGCTTATCTTTTTATTCCTTTGTCTCTTGGTCATGTTACTATCTACCTCGAGGATGTACCATGCAAGATTTAGAGGTACGATGACATCTGATGACCTATTTTGTTTTCTTTGACAGCTATTTGTGGATTGTCTTGACAAAAAGATTGGGGCAACTTGGCCCTTAGTATGAGTTAGGACATTCCTTGTCTATGACTGTCTGTTTTGCAAGTGAATG
Source organism: Sequoiadendron giganteum (assembly GCA_007115665.2). Taxonomy (NCBI): domain Eukaryota; kingdom Viridiplantae; phylum Streptophyta; class Pinopsida; order Cupressales; family Cupressaceae; genus Sequoiadendron; species Sequoiadendron giganteum. The sequence goes on from CM021102.1 coordinate 318,625,096, forward strand.
ACCTTGCACACCTTGGTCTATGTCAACCATGGTGTTTGTTTTCCATTTGTGTCATTTTACCGCCCAATGATGATTAGTGCAGAGTCTTTTCTAGCAAAATATTCATCTTTAAAGTTGTCTCCACTAACATTCATATCATCCATGTTAACATTTCTTCTATGCCACTTATCTATTTTTCTCTTATCCATTTCGAGAGAACACTCATTTTCTTTGAACCTGCATGTCCTCTCGAGGGGGCATACCACAACCCTCCTCGTCATCCTCCCTTATCCTCTTTACACTAGGGCATGTTTTGACTGAATTTCTTTGACACAACACAATAAATTGCATTGTATCAAAGAGGGGCAAAATGTAGACACTAAAAATTGTCCTAGGCTTGTGATTTCTAAATTCTCCATCATTTCCCCTTTTGTCTTTGATAATTAGATAATTTTAATTATTTAATAATTTTCTAAAGTCATAATTCTTCTATTAATTAAATAATTTTAATTATTTAATTAATTCATTTTTTATCTTTATTCCTCCTTGATTAATTAAAATTTATTTATTTAACTACGCCACTAATTAAGTCCTCTTCTTTCTAAAATTAAATAAATTCTTATTTATTTAATTTTTGTCCACTTTCCACTATAATTAAATAATTATTTTTAATTATTTAATTATTCATCAACCTTTTCTCTCCTAAATTGAATAAATTTTATCTATTTAATTTGGTCTACTCTCTTGAATTTTGAATTAAATCATTATTTAATTCAAAATGATTCCTTTTGTCACATTCTTCTATAATTAAATAATATTTTAATTATTTAATTATTCATTGGCCACCTAAATTAAATAATTTTTATTATTTAATTTCTCCTCTCACCTCTTTGTCTATGCCAATCTTATCTTCCACCTCAATTCTTTATCTATCCATGTCTCAATCAACCTCCACCCTTGATTAAATTATTTATAATTTAATCTTGACCGTTGATCCTTATCATTTGCCCTAATTTTTCCCTAACCCTAGTCCATACTACATCTTTCAATCTTTTCCTTTGATTAATACATCTTATTGGCATCCAATCTCCACCATTCATTCAAAATTGTCTTCTCTATAAAAGACCTTACCCTTATCATTTTCATGGGGGGGACAGATCTACACATATTATGCAAGTATATGATGCTAGTGTGAGACAACAATCTTCAATATTTTTCTAGTCACTTGTCACAGGCTTATTATTGCACACTCAAATTTCAGGGAAATTATCATATTCAAGCAAAATGGAGAAGTGCAATGGAGGTGAATCAATGGTGGCATGAAAGATTTGGTAATATTGTTTTATGCTTTATGTATTTATGCTCATGTGTGCTTCATTATTTACTAGGTTTTTATTTATATGATTCATTGCATTCACCTTAATATTTTAGCCCTAATTACAAAAATAATGATCAAGAATTATCTATCACTGATCATATTGACAATGTCTCTACATCATCTAGTGAACAAGAGGACATACATCAAGAATTTAATCCCAATCATGATCAAACTCAATTACCCAAGTCTAGCAATGATCTAGTCCAAGATATATTGATATCATTCAACCTCATGGTAGTACATATTGAGGATCAATAGACTCTTAATCCAATGCTTATACCCAATGCAAAAAATCTAAGCCAAGAGTCATTACCCATATGTCCACATTTTGAGGAAAGCCAAGGATCCTTTACAAGAAATATGTTCTTTGAAATCAATCCATGTCAAGAATGTGATCCAAAGCATGTCAAAGATAATACCACACAAAATAAAGATCAAGAAACCTTACCATCAAAATACTACAATGACTTGGAAGATATTTTTCAAGACATCCAAGGTTATCCAAAAGAAGAATACACCCATATACCAAGCACACATACATTTTCCCATGAGATGATTTCTCCTAATGGACATGTAGAAGATCTTCATCCAAGACAAGAGTCTCATACTCTTGAAATAATTACCAAGGAACAAGAGTCTCTTACTCTTAACATCTATACACAAGATCAAGACATAGCAAAAGCTAGACACATATCGGAAAGGGATCATTAACAAGACTTATACATGAGTTGTGAATCAGAAACATCCTATGGAGACATATCGGAAATGGATCATAAAGAAGACTTATATATAAGTTGTGAATCGAAAATATCCTATGAAGACATATCAAAAATGAATCATTAGGAAGAATTTTACGTGGATATTAAATAAAAAAACCTCTTGAAGAAGCATTAAAATATGATATTTCATAGGATCAGGCCAAAGATATCAATCAGGAATTTATCCCACATCTAATGGATCCTATCCATGAAGAAGCTATCACATTTGAAGATCCACAACAAAGAAGAGAAGGACTAACACCTTGTTTCCAAGGTAAGACATATCCTATTACAAATAAAAAATTTCAACAAATGAATTATCAAGGAAAAGGAATAGGCATACATGAATAGGGTACCCTAGAACCAGTGTAGATTATTGGCAGTCCTATTCACCAAGGTCTTGGTTATTTAGCAATTAAGGGATCCAAACATATCAGGGATACCTCTATAATACTGGGGGAAACTTTACCTAATGCAAGCATCAACATAGAGAGCATGAAGAGTCCTTATGATAAAATTTCTATCAATGCTACAACTAGCCATACCATGAATCGGCATCCACACATATTTCAACCCTCTGATTGGCACCAACAACAAGAAAAGAAGTTATATGAAAGAACAAAACAAGTCATTGAAGAAAAAGAATCAACAAAACAAAATGGAAAAGAAAAATTCAAATGGATACAAAAGAAAAAAGAAAGAAAATCATCCATATCAAACTCCATTAGTCAAATAAACTATGGGGAAAAATAAAAAAGGGAAGTTCATCCATCAAAGATGTCCAATAGTACAAAAGAAAGCTTCAAAAGCAACTTACAAGGTATATCAAGACTTTGGTCCCAATTGAATCTCTATAAGGCCTCACCTTGCATGTGATTAGTAAATATCTAATATGTTTTATGTGATCCTAAATAGCTAGTAAGATGTATTATGAATGAAAAATAGTGTGATTATTTGATAATATTCTTTTTTTTCATTTTGACATTTTATTTATGCTACTGCGAATGTAAGACCCTGTTTCGTAACCCCCATTCTATTTCAATCAAATAAGGAGTTAGATGATAATTATGATGAAATCAATGATAAAACTCTTTTTAGGATTCATGGACATTAACCTTGATTTAATTATGATAGATGCACATATGAATTTTTGGATGTAACCTGAAAGAGTTGGGTTATTTGGTAAATGGTTCATCATAATGTTATAGGAGTTAAAATGAATTACTAAGGTGGTAACAAAATGATGGAGTGACTATTTCATTGACTATATTCTTGTATTGGAGTAAGTGTGTAGTTCCTTTGATTATAATGAAAATTGAATTGTTAGGTTCATTTGATGTATTAATGAGTAAATAGTTCATGAGTGAAAATTATGTGAATTGGATTAGCTAATAATATGAAGAGATATATGATCTAATCATGCTGACATTGGTAATGTGCAGGAATCAAATATGCAAATAGGAGGATGGATAAATATTGGAATCAAATAAAATACATCTTTGGGAAGTTCTAAGTGTAGCCCTATTTGACTGAGAGGCGTTTGAAGTTTTATTATTGATTGGGTAATTATGTTTGAGTAGAATCCAATTGTAGGGCATGTGACGTGAGTTTGGTTGGGGTTGGAACCCTTGGTTAGGATCAAAATTCGTATGGATTCTTGTGTGGGTTTTAAAAAGGGATTATGGAGTCAATTCCCTTGGTTTTTGAACAAGAATAGATCCCTAGGACCTATACCTATAGGTTTGGAACCTTTTTGACATGTGAACTTGTCCTTGGAGTGTGAAAAGACCCCTCAAAAGTCCACATTCATGAATGTGAAAAATGCAAAAAGTGTTGGGGCTTGGGAAGAGTGAAATGTCACTCTCAACCTCCCACTCCCCAAAAGTTCTTGGAATTGGCACAAGACTCACACATGTGTGAGCACTTGTGGAAAATAGTGTAGGTTTGGAGGATTCCTATATACCTAAAGAAGTTGGAAGATTTGGGCATTGCCCACTTCTCCTTTTGGAGAACTTGTGAAGTGAAGAAAAGGAGGAGGGAGTTGGATGAAAGAATAAGAGACCAAGAAAAGCAGCTTGTAGAGAGATAAGTCATTGTTTTTCCATTTCTTACTCTTAGTATTGGTAGAGATAGCTTGATCTATGCATTGAATCATAAGTAAGTTTGTTTAAGGGATATATTTGAGTGATGTGTTGTATAATGAGCAAGCTTGTCATGGCACTAAGCTCTCACCATTGATTTCCTTGGTGTATAATTTATTTCTTGCTCAGAGGTATGGCTAGAGACCATGAGGCTCCATGACGCCATTACGGTAGGGTGGAGAGCAAGTCTAATCTCACTGGAATGTAAACCATTGATTTATCAATTGCTATTTGTTCCTTTTCCAATTTAGGAATGAAATTTTCATATATATTTTAATAAAACAACAAGAGATGGAATATAGAAAATTGTATCTATCATTATGTCCCATTTTCTTGAAGATGAAGTAAAACTATTTTATTACTTTAGAATGATAAATGTAATGAAATTCAATTTAGTTATAGGTTCCCTTGAAAGCATTATTGAATTCAATAGATCATTGAAGATCCTAGTTGTGAAACAATTACTATAACGAAAGGGTGAGGCCTGGACATTGTATATATGCTTAAACTTAAAAGGATGAAATTCACTTATTTTCAAGTCTTAAGCAAGGGAACACGAAAATTCATTTTAATGGCTAAAAGAAGTTTATATTCACATTTTTGACATTTTCTGTATTTGTTCAAACAAATAATATGACCCTGATGAATTGCATAAATAATATTATAAATTTTCTTTTTCTAAAAGGTTTCTTTATATACTTAAGAGTGTTTATTTTCTTATCTACAAAATAATGTAGTAAAAAGAGATGGAGAAATATACATAGATCTATCCAACTAAACCTTTTATTCAAATCTGTTTGTATGCCAATAGGCTTGATAGATATAGATATAACTATATTTTAAATTTTTCTCATAGGGCTTACCCTACGCAGCAAAGGAAAACAAAAGAAAGGAAAAAAAAATATATAAATAAAACACACAAAAACAACTGAGAGATCTCTTTAAACAAAGAGATCATAACAAATATGAATCCTACAAAAATTAGGTCGAGTCCATCGATCATGGAAATTGCTCTAAATCATTCCTGATGAAGTTGAGTTTATCACTTCTCCTCATGCTTTCCTGTTCGTTGTACCAGGCCTGTAACCCCCCCCACGCTTAAGATAAACAAACGTCATGAGTTGTAGCATTCAACAGGACTGAGGAAGGAAGATGTGATCGGCGAGTGCCAAGCCGCAACTCAATTTATTTGATCTCTAGATTGCATTCAGATGCTTTCTTGGACACTTTTTGAGTCGTTTGGATTAGAGAAGGCTGGTATAATCAATCTAAAATATGCATTAAATGCATGGTAATACTGTGAGAATAGCTTGTACTCCCTCCAATAGCCATCACATTATTTTATCATTAATAACAATTGTCAAGGAATTGAGTTGCTCGCGGGTCAAAGACATATCAACTCACAAGAGTCTTAGTACTAGTGTAAATAAAAGCGATCATATTGCGTACAGGTGGCCTTTTGCCCGATCCATCCTTCGAAATCAGTTAGCTGCACACCCTCTTGAATTTAAGGGCGATTTGGGCTTAATACAAGCCTAGCCAAGGTCCACCTAAAGCACAGAGTCAACCTCCAAGAAACTGACAGTCCTTATTATTTGCAATGAATGTTCATACCTATAGAGTAGCGGAATTCCAGAGTTTGATGTAGAATTTAGTATATAGTAACTTGCTCCTACATACCGTGCATCCCACAATATTGATGACTTGTCATATCGCTTATTAAAGATATAGATGAGGGGGTACGTTCTATAGAAGATGTCCTTAAAAACTCCTCTGAAACCTGGTCAGATTTAAGTTTTCGAATGAATGTGATGCATGGAATTCGAGCTAAAGGTGAGGTCGCACTCCCGGCAGCCCCATCCCTTATCATTACGACTGTAAATGTTTTGCAGTGATAGTTCGCTTGGACGTGACACTCGGTTGGCTTAAATTGATCTAGGGTCACCTTCTTGCTGACACGTAAGTCAGGGTAGAGACATTAAATTTTAGTATGATCATGGTAGTAAGGTGTGGCTAGGCCAATAAAGTTAGTGAGAATAGTTCTTTCACCATAAGAAATAAAATGATTAGCTAAACAATTATCAATATCATTAGATTTGCAGGAAAAACGGGTGCTAATAAAGTTTGTATATTTTAATTTCACAATACTATTACTGATCTTCTTATCTTCATCATATTGCTAATAAGAATATCAGTATCATCACTTCTGTGGTAACAACTCAAGCTTCCCAACAACAACAAAAGCATTCATTACAACAATCATAGAAAGCATTTCCTTCGTTGTTATTCTGTGGTTCATTTCCAAGTCAGATTGATGCAGATCAAGTTTTAAATAGTATTTGGCATCCTCCAGTGGCACCCTATTACCTGACCCTAGAAATTTGCAGCGACTATTTTTCTTTATTTCATTATACAGTTTACCCAAATTTGGTGGGAGCTGGTAGAAATGATGTATTTGCATATAAATGGATCCTACCTACAGCTATCATAATTCGCCTTTATCATTATAAGCAAATTAAACAAACTGTGGCGATTGGTACAGCTATTTTTATTCTTTCAATAATAATAATTGCCCTTGCTGCCTCGAGATCAGGCTTAGTGAATTATCTTTGAATAAAAAGGCTATTCCAATTGCCACAGTAAGATGGTGAACTCAATAATAACTATTCTTATCAGCAAAATGCATATATGCTACAGACCTTCATACAAGATAAATATTGTGATAGCTTCTGAATGGCTCTGAATAGCCATTTTAATGGTTGAATGTGCAAAGATGAATGAGAGTAGCCATTAAAATTTTGTATGAGCCAAGGGAAAAGTACGATGAAATACTCATATGAATATTCAAAAGTTAAAAATAATAAATTTTAATGTTCATATTTTTGGAAATACAGTAACTTCGGTAAGAAATATCCTCCCCAATCCTCTCCTCTTGCCTTTAATTGAAGCCTCAACATCCGGTGTATAAATGCAGTTTGAAGTTTCTTTTTACACGGTTCAGCCAAAAGTTGTTAACTATAGCATTTATGGATTGTAATGCCCCGCCACGTAACCCTAGAGGAAGTTTCAATTCACTAAACAAGCGTACTATTTTTTTTTTTAAAAGAAGTGAATTAAACCCACATGTTCAACTATAATTGACAACATCCCCTAGGGTTACATAACTGAGATTACTTAAATCTCCATTAACATACATCATCTAAATTACATTGAAAGTAAATAACTCAAGTAATAACATTCAACAACATAAAAAAATACGAGATAAAATGAAACATTCATTACATAAATCTATTACATACATCTATTACAATCCTTATTCTCGGAATGAGTCAAAATACATAAGTATGATCATTACAAGGTCCACCTCATAACACAAGAGCGGTAAATCAATATCATTACAATTTGAAATACAAAGTACAAGAATTAAAAGTAAGAACTGCGAGTTGTCCATCTAGATGTCTCGCCACCAAGTACTAAAGATCAAGGGGACCCAACGGTTTTGGTGCATGTTCCACCCAACCATGTGGTACCCGAAGGCCCACCCCCCATGCTAGGAGATAGTAACAAAGTAACAAGGACAAGAAACCTACTACCTCAAATCAAAGCCAGACTCATACTAATACAAGCTGACTCAACCACACATATGCACAATATAAGTCTAACTCTAATCATGGTTACATTGCTTCCAGACATATTATAATCAAGTGTGCTAAAGAAACCATACGCACAACATAACACAGTGTTATCCTAGACAGAGTGTCATCGCAAGGTTTGTCATGAGATATCCTCTGGGCATTCTTCATAAGCTCCGGTAATCCTGGTGGCCTCAACCTAATCCCGACACTCATACTCACTCAAGCGGAATCAACTACCTCTCATAAGGACAAGGTAGTGATCTTGCCATTCCAGGCCTTCTCACTCACCCCAAGTCTAAACAAACCCTTGTGTCTGTGAGTGAGGTTAATTTATCTTGGTTAATGTGAACTACATCCTAATCCTCTAAGTACATTTACTTTAGTTCTCAGTTGTTAAAATCACTTCTGAAGGTTTCCCGATTTACCTCTTTGGGCTCCAACCCCTAACAAAAGCCACTCTTCTAATTGGATAACACACTACACAATCTAACTCCAAGGGTTACTCAAGTGTTACAAAACTGAACCAACATGCTTTCTCCTATCCTAGGAGGCAACCACAAAGAAATCCACTCCAACACTAGGAGGAACTAAAAACTTGTAACACTATCCAAGGGAAAATCAAAACAATAATTTAACAAAGGAATGACCCACGTTTTACTGGAAGACTTTACAAACCAAAACTCAACACTCATTCACAAAATAATCATTAAAAGATACATCAATGAACTCATGCATTGGTAATGAAAATTACTACATTTGGTTATCCTAAAACCATGTTCCTATCTAATGCTTTTCGCAGCAAATAGATTAATGTCATTCTAAATTTACATTTGAAACAATAAATTTTTATAAAATAAATATTTTTCGCAACTTACTCTAATCATGAGCAATACTAGATCCAACCAAGATTGTTTGTCCAAGTCATTACGTAATCCTATGTTTAACAAGATATTAAATATGCACATTTACAAAGAAAACACCTCATATTAAAATTAATATGCACTATTAAAATCAATATTTCTATCTTAATCCAATAAATCAATTATACAAAGAGAAACTTTAAATAAGATTACATATACAATATATATAATATTAATTACATACTATCTATATATATTAAATATTATATATATTCATATATAATATAAAAATACATATAATAAATATATGAATTAAATATTATATATATAAAATAATATCAAATCAAAAATAAAAATAAAATTTAAAACGAAATTTAAATAAACAAAATTTAAAAATAAAACGAAAAGCAAATAAATCGAAATTTAAAATAAAATTAAAAAAAAATTAAAAACAAATGTAGGTCCGGACGGTACCTCGTCCGATGGATGGTACCGACGGTACCTCATCCGACGGATGGTACCGCCGGTACCTGCGGACAGTCTGCAGACCGCTACCCACGCGCTACTACCCACTGTATTTTAAGTACAGCGGCCGACAGTCCAAAAGGGGGCCGCAGTCCCCACTGGACAGTGCGTCCCCCCATGTGGTGGGCGTACTGCCCAGTGGGTACTGTGTACCCACTAATAACAAAAAAAAATAGTGGGGGGCCGAACCCCCCCCCACACATTACATTTTTTTTTAAACAAAAATTTTCAAGAACAATTTCGTACGCTCGTCGTACCGGCGATATTTACAAAAAAATTAACAACATAGTAAATTAAAAAATCTATATGTATGTAAATATAGATTATTTATATCATATTTAAAATATGATATATGTAATGTATATTTACATATATATATTTTTTTTCAGAATTACATTTATTGGTGAAATTGAAGAAATAAATTTAAAACCAATAATAATATTGACAAACAATAGACATCTCATGCTCAAGAGATTTATAAACTGAATACCAAAAGAAGCCATCCTTCCATGTTTTCAAATAATATAAACAAAGGAAAGGTAATACATTGATTTTGAGTTTTTTTTAACAAAATTTTCTAACAGGGTTTGTATTTTAAAAAAAATAAATCTGAATATCAAAATGTTGAAGTTTAACCTAGGGTTCCAAAAAAATCACCCATTTGCAATTTCTTATCATTTAGAAAAATAGATTAAACTAGGAACAATAAATCAAAGAAATAAAAGAAAACCTGGTTATTTGAAGCCACAGGAAATAGCCAAGATTCTTGATGCAGAGCTTCCCTTGAACTCCTCACAATTCCTTTTCAACAATGCAATGAATTTCCAGCTAGCTTTGATCCAATAGCTCCACCTTCTTCATAGAATTTTCTCTCCTTTCAATTTAATTCTCCAAACAGAAAAAAATTCCAAAACTTTCATGTGCAAACTCTCTCCAAAAATCTCATGCCTGTGAAAAAAAGAAGGAAGAAGAATCCCCAAACATTTATGCCCTAATCTTATAAAACATCATTTCCTCAAAACTCCAAAATAACCTAATACAACCCTAATTCACATTCAATGCAAGAAATTGAATTTAGATATTAATTTCATTTCCCCTTTTTTGGAAGACCCTAATTTTGACTTTAAAATAAAATTTCAATTTCTTATAAATCCCCTTTTGATTTAATTTAATTTATCAATCAAATATACTTACTTAATTATTATTAAATTACTTAATAACTAAATCCAATCCCTTGAGATTTAAATTTAATAAATTAAATAATTTAACTTTAATTAACTTACTTACAATTATTTAATAATTAAATTTAATCTCTTGAGATTTAAATTTAATAAATTAAATAATTTAACTTTAATTTCAATGATAATTTTAAATATAACCAATAAGCATAACATTAATACAATATAAAAATAAATATCTCTTCCAACCAAAGCAATTTTCTAAAAAAACTATTTAATAAGTCAACACTTTTCAAAACATTACCTAACATCAAATAAGATACAACATGACTCAATACTCAGAATTGACGACACACTAAGGGTAGGATGTAGACCTGACACATGTTACCAAGCTACTATCTCCCGTTCAACTTAACCGTTGGATCGACACGCTCAAACCTGTGAAACCAGGTGGAGTCGATGTCATGTACTTACAACCTAAAATCAAGTAAACAACATAATATATCCAGCATATAATTCACACCGTGAAGAAGAAATCTCGGATTCGCAGGGCGCTCGCAAGCGAGTGATGCGAACTCGTCTTCTTCACTAATACACTCATCAAAGACTGACACTAACGTCATAAACAATACTCACATAAATAATCTCATGATAATTCTACTGACCTCATTAATTCATCAAAGCATGTGAAATAAAATCAAATAGTCACATCACACAATACTAGTTGCCGCTCAAGAGTAGCGATCAAAACATCATAATAAAAATGTGTCCAGTATCAAAGTAGCTGCAATCCAAGCAAAGCATAAAACAATATGAAACGAGAAGCAAAACGGAGGGGTATTACATGGACCGTGAAAGACTGAAGTTTAAATGCCATCCATTAAATGCCATAGAAATCTTCTTGTTATTGACTGAAGAGTTGTCCGATTAACAAATTAAGATAATTCTAAAACAAGTATTATTTTAATTATCGAAAACAAATTAAAAAACAAATCACGTAATAAAATACCTCTTGAAGATAAAAGAAAACCAAAGTTTATTAAGAGAATCGAATCTAGCAAAGCAAATTTAATGCAGTGGAGTCCTTATTTAGGGCCCACGTATATTTCTTCATGAACTCTTTTCTTAGATAAATACTCTCCTCAATATTCTTTCAATAAATAAACTACTTTTCCTTGGTGTGGAGAAATATTGAATTTAAGAATAAAAATAAATAAATTAGGTTTTATTAATATTAATTTTATTTTAAAAGAAGGCATTCTTTTGTTATTTTTAATGGGATTTTTTTATTTTTACTTTAAATAAATGTATTTATTAATATAAATATTTAATATAAGTGAATAACAAACAAATAAACTAATAATGAATATAAGTAAGAATTATATATTTTTTTTCATATATATGTATTAAATAGAGATCTTATTATTAAGGGTAATATTAATCGGGATAAAAATATTAAATTGTACAACAAATATAGTAGAAAAAAAAAAATCATCAATGTTAAGAAATTATTCTTACTATAATCATGTTAATGACATTATGTTGGTAATTAAAAAAAAAAGTTGGTAATAGCTTCATATTTATGTTAGTTGTGAGTAATACTATTATTGTTGGACCTAGGATTAAATTGATATATTATAATAGGCAAACTAATCTTGTAGCAATGTTACTATGGGACAAAAGTAAATGTTCCTTTGATGATCGAATATTGTTTAGGGAATGACAAACACACTTATATAATAATAAAACAAAAAAATTCTTACTCGTGTTTAGGTATGGATGGCATTATTTAGGAGGTTTATTTTAAAAAAAAAAAAAAACGTTGCATTTTCTAGTGAAAGTTTTGGGCATGACAATCTCCATATCCAACCATCGTTGCCCATCATCTCAAGTTTGGAAAATAAAAGGTTCCAAACTATCAACCAATCCATCCAAATCTCATATCCCTCAATGCATTTCACCATCCAAGATATCCAAATCTCGCATTAACCATATATTGGTAGCAACTCTTTATCATAAGGAATCTAAGGGAACCCTATCACAATATGCATATCAAGGTAAGGTTAACTCCAGTATCAACAAGGAAGATAAGAATTTCCAAGGGTTACATTCAAGTTCTCGTATCCTAGCAAAATAAATCCTCCAAGCAGGATATCGTTGGCACATCATGACAACAACAACAACCATATAAGCACCAAAGCGTCTACATCAACACCACCAGGTCGTTTAACATGAGAAAAAAATATTCACCATGATGAAAAACTAGTAAATAGGCGTCTTGTGTGACATTATAAATAAAAAAATAAAGAAAAAAATAAAAAAAATAGTCAAGAGAAAAATCGTCCTCTAGTGAAAACCACTATGGTGGCGCTTTGGACAAGTATCATGATGAAAACCTGGAAAACAAGAGTCATGTGTAGAATCAAGCATCTATGTGCACCATTTTAGGGGGAATCATCTTATCCTATCCATGTTATTTTCAAAATCCAACTTATTTTGATCTTGACAAATGTTTGGTGAACACTTTACACTTGTTTATGAAAAACATCTTGACATGGGTCACTATCATTGATCCTATCCTATCCAACATTATCTGAGCCACGAGGAATTATCCAAAGGGAATACTCTATCCAAACATGTTATCCTATCACAAGATAATCCATCACTTACATTGCTAGACACTAGGGGAAAATGCTTGCACTTTGCTTCAGAATAAATCTTGATTTATGCCTTCTAGCTCACATTGTGATCTAGGCATTGTCCAAACAACAAGGTGTGCTACATGGTAGCCTTCCTGATTCATCCTCAAAACAAGATGTACCACCAACACACTTCCAAGGTAACCTTCAAAGATACCAACAATGTGGATTATTCCTTCACTCCAAATTCTAAGATATCAAAAGTTTCTTAAACCCCACAACTAGTTCAAGTAAGATTTTCTACAACATATCCTCTAGAAAAACAAAGTGAAAAATCAATCCAAGTTTTCAATATCTTAGCACTATCATGGTAACCTTAAAAATAGTTCATCCCAACAACAAGGTATACCACCAATGCACTTCCAGGGTAACCTTTGAAACATTTCATTCTAACAACAAGGTGTACCACCAACGCACTACCAAGGTAACCTTCAAAGATGCCAACGACATGGATTATCCCTTCAATATAAAATTCTAAGATATCAAAAATTACTTGGGAATCATAGATAGTAGAAGTAATATTTTCTACAACATATCCTCTAGAAAAACAAATTGTAATATCAATCCAAGTTTTCAACATCTTACACCCTAGGAAAAAGTGTAAAAATCTAAAAAAAATAGAAAAAGATAAAAATTACAAAAAAATCAAAAAACAAGAAAAAAAATAAAGAGAAATAAAACGTTCTTTGATTGAAAACCACTTTGTGGCACTCCTAGAACATGTACCATAGTGAAAACCTAGTAAACAGGTGCAATGTTTGAATAAAACTTGCATCATTATCAATTGGTACTTTTCACAACATCCACCCATCCATTTCATAAAACATGTATCCAACCATGGCTTGTCACTGATTAAGGAAATTCATTTTATTGGGGATAACTTCCTGAAGATGGTCATGGATTAGATCTTGCAACATCCAATCATGGTCATAAAATAGTAAAAATTCAAAAACATAAAAAAAATGACAAAAATAAAAAAATATGCGAAAAACATCAAAATAAAACAACATTGTTGGATTATTCCTTCACTCAAATATTCTAAGTCATCAAAATTTTCTTGAACATCATAGCTAGTTCAAGTAGATTTACCACAACATATCCTCTAGACACAAAAGTGGAATATCAATCCAAATTACCAATGTTGTTTATCCAAAAATAATTTATGCTTTTTTGAGTCAAATGGTCAAACTACGTAGTCTCCGTGTGTACGATGTATGGAAGGATTATTAGCCCTTGAGACCCTAGGCTAGTCCATTTAGGTTTCCAACATGATTTATTTCAACTTAGTCAAAAAAATCCAAAGTCCAATTTTTTTTTCACAAAATAGAAAAGGTCAAAAACACTCAAACCAAGCGAACTACGAGCCTCTGTGTGTACAATATAGGAAAGGCTTATATTTTGATCAGCCCCTGAGGCCCTAGGTTAGTCCCCCGAAAACAACAAAAAAAACCTCATAAAAACTTAGAAAAAAGAAAAAAAAAGACCCAAACCATCATAAAAAACCGCAATAAAACATCACCCATAATAAATAAATTGTCATCCTCATACGTTGACAAAAAAAATAAACAAACAAGGAAAACATCAAAAGCTAGAACCTTGAAAAAAATCACCAAATTTGATCTCAAAATAGATAGAAACAAAGCCAAGTATCAACTACCTATCTTTTTTACAATTCACCAACAATATCTTGAGATATGCCTTAACGGGTTCGTTCCTACGATAGAAATGATTAATAACAGATGATAGTCCTCAAACCCCAAATAGATATGTCAAGTGATACTGCAAGTTTGTTTTTATCTTTTTGTAGTCTTATTTTTATGATTTATCTTATTGACTCATTCCCAGGATCTCTTGAGGATGTCCATAAGGATTTAGAGAAGAAGGAATGGGGAAGTTGAGAATCATTTCAATTTTTTGTTTGTAAGAATTTTTTGTAATAATACCATGGTGAATACTTGCTTTATTGGGTATATGAAAGTCATGTTGAAACAATTTGTAAAGAAATTGCATGTTAGGTGTTATATACCTCTTTGTGTGTTTGGTCTCATTTTTTTTAACACAACCCAACTATATACTTTAAAAAAGGTTTTTGTATGTCTGGTATGAGAAAAAATACTCTTTTTTTGTAGATTCAAAGCCATACAATAGATACAAAGTCACCTTGGTAATTCATACCCTGGTGCATTGTATCTATTTGCTACATCAAATAGGATTTTTCAAACTGCGAAGTCTCTAAATCAAAGAAAAAGCAACTCATCAACTACTAAAAACATCATATTTATATCCATCATCAATATTTCTTTTGATTAACATCATATTTCTATCCATCATCAATATTTCTTCTAATTGACATCATATTTCTATCTATCATCGATATTTATTCTAACATTCATTTTACATAGAATCATCATAAGTACCATATCCATACTGCATCCATAAAATGTCATGTATATACAACATGACGATAATAAACCAATAAAAACATCATGTATCATGTATGGGGCATTCATTCATCATATATCAACACCACATAAACAACAACATATGAGACAAAGTATGATTCATCCATCCACATCATACACATACATCAAATAAGTACAAAAAATATATACAAACACACATCATCATGTATCGTCATCACATAAGCATAAAATGAGGCTGAATCGCAAAAGGTATATCTCATACATATATCATCATAAAAAAGAGTTAATTTCATAAGTGCATCATCCTCAGTGAAATAAGTGTGATAGGGTAATACAAAATCATAACATATATACGAGGTCTCAATTGGACCGATGAATATATATACAAAACACACATCTACAATATGCCTTTGAGAAATAAACAACATGAAGATCAAGTATAAAACAAAAAAGTGCCTAACATGAAGGACATGCCACCACTCCACAAGTGCAATCATCATCACAATGTGAGTCTAAATAGGAGGCATGTAACATATATAACAAAGTCTAATTGCATCTAGAAAATCTCGCTCCAAAGCACCAAAACAGGCAATAGAATCAAATAGGTCGAGATCATCTCTCCCTTGGTTGCAGTGGTTTGAGGACCACCTACAATCATTTTAACCCACGATGTTAGGATTTCACTTTGAACATGTCAAGCAACACAAAATGACACAAAACATGATGAAAGATGACATTTAGGATGACAACAAGAAAATGCTAACATGGTTTAAATGAAACAAAGGAAAATGAAAGCTCACGACACTAATGTAAAATTTAAATGTACAAAAAATGAGAACCACCTACACCATTGAAAAGATCATGAAATTCTACCCCATTTAAAAAGAAAAAACTGAAAAATACTTCCATATGACCAAGATATGGTTGTTTGAAGATAGGGTAAAAAAAGTCTTGATTACAAGATACAGAGCAAATAAAAGCGAGGTTTTAGGAGTAAGGGAAATATTTTAGGAGAAAGTGCAAGATTTTAGAGCAAGTGTGAGGTTTTCAGATGCAATACTTTAAAGCAAGTGCGAGCTTTTTAAGCAAGGGCAAGGAAACAACTCCAGAGAAAACAAAAGTGAGGTTTTTAGTCAAGTGCAAGATTTTAGAGCGAGTGCATGAATCAAAAGCAAGGTTTTAACTCAAGTGCAAGGTTTTAGGTCAATGGAAAGGTTTTAAAGGTCAAAGGCAAGGTTCTCACCTAGAAAATGCAAGGAAAATGATGTAGATGCTCAAATATCACCAAAAATTTGACATTAACTCAAGAAACTATGTACACACATAACGAGAACGTAACAAAACAAAAACATGAAGTGACAAGGTACATACTAGGCCACCAACACCTGAGGGTTGGCCAAAATCCCAAACAAGGTCTGAATGATGTGGGGCTCCCTCAAATCTCAAAATTTCTCCTCGATAATTGATAGAATGGGAAATCCAAAGACAAGAATTAGCATAAAGATCAAAGCACAAATGAGATAACTAGAGGAATAATTACCTATATTAAACCTCAAGAAAGCCCTAATTTCATCTAGGAAGCCCTAATTTTACTTAGGAAACCTTCCTACTTTCAAATTAGAAGCTCTCGAAAACATCAGAATGAGAAACGAAGAATCTATTGATCTAATATTTCATCTGAAGTACATCGAAACTGAAATACAATAGTGTCGAGAGCCTGACCTCAAAAGTTAAAGTTTTTGATCAACCTCTCATGGGGGTAGCACAAATTCATACCATCATTCCACTAAATGTCGGAGCATAGTGGGGCATAATTTTTTTTCAAAAACTTGATCTTAAAAATAGAATCTTTGAAACAAAGGAACCAATACTTTGTATCAAAGAAGGGCAAAATGTAGATATGTAAAATTTACCTAAAACCTATCACACACCCTAAGTAGCATTAAACAACATCGATCAACATTGAACATCATCCTGCAACATCTTGAAATCATCCCGTAATGTCTCAAAACATGTCAAACTCATCTTATAATGTCTCTAAGCATCTCAAAATAATCCCACATCATCTTAGAATTATCTTGTAATGTCTCGAAACATCTCAAAATCATCTCACAACATCCCATAATATCTCATAATCATCCCACATCATCCTAGAACATCTCAAAATCATCCCACAACGTCTCAGAATAATCATGCAATGTCCCGAAACATCACACAACATCCAAAACCCTAATTTTTCTATTAATTGAATAATATATATATTTTTAATTAATTCACTTTTTCATCATTTCTGACAAATTAAATAAATTTCATTTATTTAATAAAGTCCTAAAAACCATAATTTTGATGTTAATTGAATAATACAACATTATTTAATTAATTCACTTTTTCATCATTTCTAACAAATTAAATAAATTTCATTAATTTAATAAAGTCCTAAAAACCATAATTTTGCTATTAGTTAAATAAAACAACATTATTCAATTGATTAACGTTTCTATCATTTTGACCAATTAAATAAATTACATTTATTTAATGAATTCCTAATGCCAATTATTTAATTACGTCACTAAAACACCTTATTCCCCTAAGTTGATTAAATTATTAAATCATAATAATTTAATTACGACACTTTCCCTCCAAAATTTGAATAATTAAATAAAAAATATTCAAATCATTTATCAAAAATCAAATCAAACTAATACAACTTTGCAAAAGTCAAACTTTATTTGCACAGTCAACTCCAAAAAGGAATTTAATTAATTAAATCAATTAATTCATATTCTTCACACACTTTCTGATTGAAAAAATTACGATTGTTGACTGAGCAATCTAATTTGCTAACTAAGCCATCAATTTCCTAACTAATCAATCTAATTTAACCTAACTAACCAATCTAATTTGCTAAGTAAGACATCAATTTCCTAACTAAGCCATCTAAATCCTAACTGATCAATTTGAAATCCTAATTGATCAATTTGAAATCCTGACTGATCAATCTAATCTCTAACTAGCCAATCTATTCCTTAATCACACAAATTGTGCAATCAAATTTTCACAATCTTCTCATGTCTAAATTCTCTCAACAAATTTTTGACCATTGATTTGAATATTCTCCAACATGATCTTGATCGTCCATTTCATGTCTCATTTTCTATATAACAAACCTTTTTCCTCACAAATAAGGATCAGATAATCAATATCATTTGCACAATGAAGTACTATTGACATTCACAACCACCATTGTTAGAGCTTCAACTATTTCTTCGATCAACCAACCAAGGAATTGTTCTTCAAGATTTTTCACACAAACTATGGAGGCTTCATAGTAATACAAACAATCCAACATCATGCAAACAAACTTTGACATGGGATGGTAATCTCTCCTTTGCTTTGAATTCATTGTGTTAATCTTAGGATTTCATTACATAATTTCAATAGCTTAGATTTTTCATTTCATGAATGATGAAATAAGACCTTAGATTAAGTGTTTTGAATTAGATAGATTCTTAGCTCATTGCAGTTTTTCTTGTTTGCATCTATGATTTCCCCCCCTCACACAATCATAAAACATTTGCATTGATAGCATATTAGAATATCCACATTAGTAATACATTTAATTTTATTACATTTCATCAATATGAACACATTCACTACTTTAAAATCATTAATTACTTAATACCTATTTCAATATTTCATTCATCTATCAATCATATTAAAGTCATAATTAACATTTATCAACATTTTCACTCATGAAGGTAAAAGTAACTTGGTAACCAGGAAACGGGGTGTAAAATACTTCCCCCTTGTGAATCATTGTCCCTGATGATTTTAAGTACTAAAAATATATATAGAGTCATACATAGGTTTTATTTTCAATTTTCACATCATACAAGAAAACCAACTAATCATTCCTTATAGCACAACCACTTACCATCTCATCCTTCACCGACCTTGCGTTGAGCGAATATGTTAGCATATGGGGAGAACTTGTGTGCTTCATGCATAATTTCTCTCCAAAGAATTATACATCATATTTATATTAACTCCTTTGTACTTCATAAGTACAATAGTGACCATTTCCTATTCGACACTTAGAAAAACACGTTCTCACTGATTCATATAGTTATCCTTAGTATAACCCAAATGGAAAAGGAGTGTCATTGTATTGTGCACTACACTATGGGTCCCATTCTTCCCTTTGATTTTTATACCATTAGACAACTCAGAAGTCGAGACCATCCATCACTGACACAACCATTTACCCTTTAATAATACTACTCTTAGACACCTATCAGTTTCAGGCATAATAGTACAACTTATTAATTTAAGCTTTATATAATGAATTTTTCGTAGATCCTTTCGATCTACTATTCCATTTTGACAACCTTTTCGGTCTAGGGTTAATCCTATTCCATAGCTTATCCCGACTTTATAGAGATTCAACCCCTTTTTTCCCATATCATGAACCAAATTTCATTGATAGAAGTTTTATTATTATATAAATATTCTACAAATCCTCCAAGATTTGGTTTATCCCTTTTTCATAATTGACTAACTTAAAGTAATAAATTAAGCATTCATTCAATTGATTTTTCATAAGATGATCATGATTTACACAAAACCTATTGTCACTTGTGTGACCTGTTTTGAGATAACTTTCTCAGGAACATTAAGCATTTGCTTTACACAATATGTTGTTTAGGACTGATATCCTATATATCAAATACCCCAATCAAAATTGGTTTCCTTGGTGAGTCTATCCACCATAAAATTAAATTATTTCTATTGACATAGAAAGATTAAACTATTCTTTTAGTCTATCACTTTCCCTCTGGAATTCCATGGGAGTATACAAGGCATACCGATGATCACATCCTATCATCATCCATTGGCATATTGGACAACAATTTTCTACATACCTTGCAACATCTTACTCTATCCCTTTCCAGATTATAGTGGTAACCCATTCATTGAATAATTTTGTCATTACTACGTGTCCTAAGTAAGACATCAATTTACCTCAATTCATTTCCTAATCTTCCAAAATTTTGAATACATAGGTTCTTTCTCCAATTCATAATAGTCCATCCTGAATAAGTAAAAAAAATTCCATGGTCTTATGCCACATTTGATTCTCAAATTATAATAATTAAATATTGACGGCAAAGTTAAAATCCTTCCACTTAGGACTTCCATATCTTGGATTTATTTCATCGTTTAATCATTCCAAAGTTGTAATATGATTTTTAGCTCCATCTATTTGTTCTAATGAGAATTTTAGTTGAGTAACAATCCTCATTTCATCATGTTGATTTCATGTTATCTTCCAAAATATGTCAACAATGATTGCATACCTAGTTTCCAAGCATGAATGTTTCGCAATAACTCTAATTCATGAGTACATAAATCTTCCTTTTTATGATCAAGATTTCTAACTAACCTTTTCCAAATCATTTTTCACAATAAAAAATTGATCTTCCAAAACAATTACATATAGAATTATATTGTAAATATTTCTTTCCTATTGGTCATAGGCCTTGTTCTTTCTATTTCCTTTCTCCAATAATACTAGTACCTTTTACCAACCTTGATGTGGTTATTGAGTACAAGATTTTCAGTTGAATCATGACTTACGAAGAAGTCAAAATTTATTGAAAATACATCATTAAATTTTGTTATGTCTGGTACTTTATCTGAGTCTAACTACTCTCCCTCTTCCCCCTTTTTTGTTTCCAAGACTTTAGATCAACTTAAAGTTGAAATCTTAACATACATCCGCTTTCTCCAAATTGAATTGATTTATCATTCCTTGTTGTTGGCTTTTGATAGTTAATTGTCTATTACTTTCCTTTCTTACACTCCATGGTATGCCTTGAATATACTTTTTTGTTTCCAAAATTGAATTCATTTCTTTCTAATCTCTCATAATAAATAGTTGGATCCACTATAACAAGATATAATGAATAATCAACAGCTTTAAAAACTAAGAGGTACTCTAGTATTTCATTCCAATTCTCTTTTCCATGTACATCAATAGCATTTTAATCATAGTGAAAGAATATCTTATTTCTGCAAAGCCCACTTGTTGATGTGTTAACGAGCTTGCCTAAGGATCCCTATATCAATTGTGTCTTCTCCTTTGTGAGTTTTTTCCAAATTATTCTTTTGTTTTGACACACAGTTTCCCTCCATAGCCTATTTCCTTTTGGAACATCTAAACATAAGTTTACTTTAGTTGATAGGTTGGTAAGTTTAATTCTTTCACTTCAATCAAGCTATGCTCTATCTGAGCCTCTTGAACAATTTATTTGATTTTCTTTCCAAGATTTTACCTTGCAATCATCCCTCAAAGTAATTTCATCCAAGTTCTTGGTAATTCCACTTTTCTCATAACTTTAGACATTCTAAGGTTGTTTGTCTTCTTTCCCCCTTTTTCAATTAGAATCTCCAAATTGACCTTGCCTATTCTATTTGGTGGAATCATGTCAATTTTTTTAAAATTCTTTGTAGGTTGCTTATTTTTCTAACCAATCTGGTCTCTAACCTTCATTCAAAGGTATCAACTTTCTCTCTTGACTCTAATTATCATTGCAAGATTTTAAACTTGTATCAAATCAATTTTTTCAAGGGTTATGCAACCTCCTAGATAACTCTCTAGTTGATTTTGATTCATAAAATAGTGACTTTCTACTTTTCCTAAGTTTTTGATTTATGCTATCAATTAGTTCTTTCCCATTAAATCATACTCATAGATTCATGGTATCCTTACTAATTCCAAAATCCTAGTATCTTTGCATCTATAGGTTTCTATCAATAAGGGAAAATGCTTCAATTCTTTTCTATCCCTCAAAGTTATTTAAACTATTTCGCAAGGTGAAGGTATTCATTGGTAATCCTTCATAGCTTTGCTTTTGAACCTAGTTACATCATCTTTCGTAATCCAAAGGTTTATCCTAATAAGTTGTTTAGTTTAGGAGTTTTCAACTCCAAGGATGACTCTTTCCTAGTCCCAAACTTAAGAAAATTTTCAAGAATCTTATCTTCCTTTTTATTTTTCCTTTGCTCTTTTTCTCTTGCCATCTTGGCATAAGAACTTTTTGACCATGTAGTGTCGGAAAAAGTACCCCTTTGCACACTTAATTTGTGAATTAATATTAATAAAATGAACTAAATTATGCCTTAGTTTAGTGTTGTAATATGTATTTTATATATTCACATTAAGTTTAGGACCCTATTAAATAAAATGGACTTAATTGTGCGTTATTTATGGCGTTGTAAAGTGTACCTTTACACTTTCACCCTTATCTAGGGATTTATTAATTAATTGAGGTTAATTTTCCTTAATTGGCCTCTTTAATTAAAATCCAAGACTAATTAATTACAATTTTTGAAGAGGAAATCCCGACATTTATTAATGCCATAACATAACACTTATCATTGGAGAATGAGGTGAGTGACCTAGGATCCATTCGTTAAAGGAAAAGAGGTCCTCACTTAGACATAAAACTCTAATTTAAATTATGTTTTTGGTGGTATTTCAATGATTTCAAATGTATATTCACATGTTGGCTGTAATAACAGGTCATTTCACTATGTTTCACCTAAGATTTTTGCTAGAATATTTTCATGAGAGAATGTTTATGATTTCAAGAGAATTTTCAAGGCATCCAAGGGAAGATTTATTGAAGAATTATCGCATTAATCAAGATCCTATTATCATGTCAAATTCATCTTGCATCATGTATATTATTTGAGCTAATATGTTGATTTATTCTTGGACTTATTATTTCCCCTCTATCCTTGGACCTACCCCTTACAACTAGTGAATAATTAGAGAAATCATCCATGTACTTTCTCCTAATCTCTTAGTAAAAATCCATTTAAAAATAAATGGGTGAAGAATAGTTACCACTAATTTTTCATAATTATATTTTCTTATGAATCAAGTAAAGGAACATAAGAAAAAGATTCACTTATCCCTTTTTTAATCTTTAATCCTAATGATTATAGTTGAATTAAAATCAAATTGAAGATGTTTATATTATTATTTATAGAATCTCTCTTTCATCTTTAAGGTATATAATATCCTTTTCAAGAAAATTTTGTTAAGAAGACTCTTGGATTGATATAGGGTTTTTTAATCCTTTTTCCATCACAATATTTGAGGGATACATCACAAAATATATAAGGCTATAAAACTCGAAATGATGTGGCCCTTTCATAGAAAAATTATCTAATATCAAATATTTGGTACTTAATCCTTGGTATAGTTGATTAATAAAATAATGTATTGGAACACCTTAAGACTTATGATGCAAACATATATATCAATTCAATGAAGAAAAATTGAAGGACTTAATGAAATAATGTGCAAACCATAGATACACATGAAACATATATTTACATGGAAAATAATTACAAGAAAAGTATAATAAAATGAGAATCAAATTTATAGTAATATAAATTTTTTTATCCAATTTAATAAGTCTCTCATAAAAAGTATCTCAATCTATAGACAACAATATATAACCTCACAAGTAGGTTTTTCATACCTTCAACAAAAAGGTATGAACCAACATCATTATCCATTCTATATGTACAAGTGATAAGATATGTATTTAGAGATCTATGGGAGAATTTTTTGGTTTCATTATTTCTCATAAGGTATTAATGTTGATTTCAAAAATATCAAATATATATTAGATGAAAATCCTCCAAAAAATTTAAGCATATAATTATATATTTTTTTAGGCTTGTTGGGAACTTATATATATATATTTTTAGGCTTATTGGGAACAAAAATAATAACTTATTTAAGAAGTAAAATCAAATAACATGGACAATATACTATCAAAATATATTGGATCAAGTTAAGAAGTTTTTCCTCTCTCACCTAATGATCATGCCACCAAACTAAGACTACCCTTAATATTTTATTTGGGAGAAAATAATCTCTATATCATTCATGTTAGCGCAAGAGGATGATGACAAGAGAGAGGGCTCTTTATGTTCTTATTCACATATTTCTAGACTATAAAATAATTCTACATAAGCTAAGAAGTAGTGTTTGATTATAATTTTTACAACATAACATCTGTAGTGTAGAAAAATGTATCCCTCTATATTTTCACACTTATTTGGTCCCTCCCTACTAAAATTGGGCTTATTTATGCTTTATTTTGGTCCTATTTTGCATCCACAAGTCTTATTTAATGTATCTTTCCAAGGATAATCCTGACACATATCTAATAACCAATCAGGATCTAATGATTTTGGTTTGTATGGCCTATATTTAGTGATCTAGGACTCAAACGTCACCTTGGGTGTATGGGTCCCACCTAATTTTTAGGGCCTGGTTCTAGATTTAGCATAAAACTAAACATTTCTTGAAATTTGTGTCCCGAGCTTAGCCTATTGGGACTCATATGCCCCAACTTGTGTATGAGACTTGCTTAGATTAGACCCAATTTTGAAGTCAATTTTTGGTGAGATTTTTCCTCCTAGATCTGATGTTAGCTTGTAGTGTTGTAATTTTGGAAAATTTGATATAAATACAAGGTTATTTCACATATTTTCTCCTAACAATTTGATGAAAGCATCCTCATAGAAAATTTGAGATCACAAGAGTTTTCAAGAGAATTCAAGAGCATTCAAGAGTGATTATCAAGCATTTTGGAGCATTATTCAAGATTCAAACATCATGTCAAAGTCATCATGCATCATGTTCTTTTAGCTGACACTTGTGATGTATGTTCTTATGATTCAAGCAAGCATTCAAGTCAAGATCCATAGCATACAATCAAGTGTCAAGATCTGGATTCATGCTAGCCATTACATACAATATTGCAGCCTTTTTTTCAAGGGTTGGTGAGTTGTAACATCACATATTGTTCATTCATCATTCCTTCTTTCTATTTGATTTGATTTCAAGGTTTGATTACCAAAATGGGGTTTGACCAAGGAAAACCCCTATCCACTAACAAAACAAAATTTTTCCCTCTCTTTGATGTGTGATTTGTAGATCTAGCTTGAAGTTCCATTAAAGAGAAATATTGGAGAAAAGTTGTCAAGTTGCAAGTTGTCATGTACATTGCAAGATCACATAAAGTTGCCTACATGAAATTCAGTGTTTCACAATCAGAGACTTGACAAGAGAGAAGATGTAGGAGAAAATTAGAGGATATACAAGTTTTAGATCAACCTTGATAGTGGGACAAAATCACCACTTGTAGTGTATGAGTCCTAGTATACCAGCTTTCAAGCATTTACTATAGATCCTGATTCAATAGTTCTAGATTCTGATTTCGGCCTGAAACCCTAAATTGGGGTTGAATCACCTCTACTCGCGTATAAGTCCTAGTGTGCATTAAAAGTCATAGTTTTAGGATTTCAGACCTTAATTCAAGCTTCTTGAGTTTTTCAGGTGCACCTTTGTCCTTTTGTAGTTCATTCTTCCATATTTCAGTTTCATACTCTATGTCATATAGTTAGGTTTTGCATGTCACTTTCATTAATTTTCTTTCTAAGCCTTTTCTTGGTGGTGAACCCCCTTTTAGTCTTTAATCACACCCCTAGGAAACCTTATTGTAGATCTCTTTCCATTATTTCCATCCCTAGATTGAGATCTCTAAGGTTTCCTTAAATGAAACTTGGAGGAAATTGGTGGTTCTATCTCACATAACATAGAGTGATAATTTTCTTCATTTCATTTTGGTGAACCTAGCCTTTATAAATCCTTATTTTTTGATTTGGAGTACATCATAGTCCTAGATATATCTTACATTAACTTTGCATTAGGTTTTGCATTAGTTAATTTGCATCTAGGGTTTCTAAATCTTGCATTAGTGAAAGTGCATATAGGCTGCATTTTTGTATCTTACATCATTGAATTTCACTTGAAATATGTAATTACACATAGTATAGAAAAAATTCAAACCACAAAGCCTAACATTCACCTAGAATTTTCTGAATTTGGTGTAAAAACCCTAATTGGGACTCATTCGCCCCTCTGGGAGATTTAGTCCCTATATAGGTGTTTTTCCCATATCTTTGGGAATTTTGTGATGTGTGTTTTTCACTGTTTGAAGCCTCCAAAAAATTTTACTAGGACTCATATGCCCCTTTGGGAAATTTAGTCCCAGATCAAACCTAAAACTACCTTTTACAACACTAAAAACATCGTTTATGTGTTTATGTTTGCTACTGTTAGATATCTGTTTTAGTTTACTAATTTTATGTTTAATTCATTTAATGACATCTAGCTTAATTTGGTTAATTTAGTGAATTTATTAATTTCAAATTTTCATTTACAACATTTCATTTTTAGATTGTTGCATAGTGTAATCAACACATTACCTTGTTTAGAATCTGAAAATTGCATTTACAAATTTCATTATAGGTCATTGCATTGCATGTTAAGTCTCTTTCCATTTTGATTTTTTATAGATTACTTTTCATAAATGTTATTATCTATCTTTTCCAAGTTTGCAAAGAAAAATTCAGTCAATAGGCATGTTAGTCATTCATTCAATATATTTCCTAGTTATGAGAGTCTCTTAGTGCAAGAGAGTGAAAATGTTGACACAATTCTTCATATATCTCCTATTTGTGGGAATGATGTGATAGAAGAAGATGAAAGCATAGAAAATCATGGTAATCATATTTTCTCTTCTCCCAATACCTCTCCTACATGTGATGAAGGTATTTCTGTGTTAGAAGATGAAATCATTGAGAATCATGACAATGTTGAAAGCTACTCTTCTATAAACTCTCCTACATTGGAAGGTATTACAGCATAAGATAATGAGATCATAGAAAAATTTCTAAACATCACCTTAACTAATTTCCATTCACCTCTTTCTTGTGAGAACATTTTGGTGAAATAGTATGTAGTAATAAGAAATCATAACAATCATATTGTAAGTGAAGATGATAGGTCGGTGTTAGACGATAAAATATTTAATCTCTATGACAACATTCTTTATGTTTCTTTCCCTACCTATCCTATTTTGGAAGACATTATGGGACACAAGAATGAAATTATGGTCAATATTGACAATCACAATCGTTCTTCTCCTAGTATCTATCCTAGTTGTGAAGAAGATACTTTGATGTTAGCAAATACAATTGATGAAAGTCATGAGAATCTTAGTTTTTTATATTCCCCTATGGAAAACCTTATTGAATAAGACAATCCAACCATTTATAACTCCCTTTCTTGTGATGAAGTTGTTTTAGAAGAACCAATCATAGAATTTCATGAACATCTAGTTTATAGTTCTCCTAAAAACTCTCCAACTAGGGAGGATATCATGGTGGAAGAAAATGACAACATTAACAATAGTGATGTGACTTCCTTAGATGATGGTGAAAATATGACACTAGACTCCCCTTCATTAGAAAGACATCAAACCGAAATCACTGAGGTTATGAATGCACAAGTGTCTGTTAGATCCCCCTTGATTATTAAACCTCCTAAATATCTTGTGGGACATCTTAAGAATCCTCTAATTCTTCACCCACCCTCACAATGACCTCAAACTCAATAAAACCCCATTTTCATCCTTGAACCACCTAAGAATAAGGTTTCACAACAATTGAATTATAACACTATTTCTCATACATATAACACCAAAAAAAATCTGCAACCAAGACAAAGACCTTCAAAATTCCTCCCATTGCCTAACCCTATCTTGCCTAATGCCCCTCATTTTCCTTTACATAATGAAAAGGAGTATAATATCATTTAACAAATTAAGAACACTCATACTAAGATATCATTATGAGAACTTATTCAATCCTCCCCTCATTATCATAACATGATTCAAAGTGCTTTACAACAAGTTCTTATCCCGTATAATGCGCAACCAAATGACATAGCAGCCATGATTCAAGAAATGAATGTTGACATTTTTTTCCACCAAAGTGAGCTCCCTCCATTGGAAGTGCAAAAACAAAATGATGCTTTCATGATAATATCTATCTATAATGGGTTGGGATTAAAAAGAACCATTTTTGACAATGGCTTCACCCTTAATGTGTGTAATGTGACCCTTTTAGATAGAATTGGCATGGATTAAAAAAAAATTCAACCTACCTCTTTATCTATTAGTGTGTTTGATAACATGGGAAAATGACCACTTGGTGTGATTACATTACCTATTATATTTGACAAATTTACATTACAAAGCATGATTCATTTTATTCTTGATGATCTCTCATACAACCTCCTTTTAGGAAGACCATGGATCCATGAGATGCATGCGGTGCCTTCTACCCTTCATCATAAAATAAAATATGTCTAAAATAATGAAGTGCACACACTCGATGCTAATCATGAGCCTTACAATGTTTTACAACTTGAAAAAGATAAGGAGAATCCTTTGAAAACACTAACACCAACTACACAAGTGGAACTTGTGCAAGAAGAACAAAAAGATAGGTATCCTAAACCCTTTACAATGCTATCATTAGATGATTTGGGATTGTTAGATTTCACAACTATATTTTATTGGAAACTGAAGATCATAACAAAAAACAATGAAAAATGAAAAGCAGTGATGTCAACACAAAATTTGGAAGACCCTTCAAAAGCATCCACTTCGACCAATTTAGAAGAAGAAGCAAATTACATGAAAAACTTTAACGAAAATAATTACGCACAACCACCAAATCCAAAAGAAATGAAAAATCTTTATGGAAAAGGTTATGAACTTATGAAGCAACTTAGATATAGTGGACAAGTATGTGGTTCTAGAGAACAAGGTATCCATGTCCCTATAGAGCCGAATACACAAGGAATGACTAGTGGTCTTGGTTATTGTCCCTCAAAAGAAACAATAAATCCTTCACTTAATATCAACACTATTACAAAAGATTCCACTAAGCCAAATTTAACATTAGTGCATCTTGAATTACTAGACACTAGTGGGCTTGGTTATTTTCCTTCGAAATAATTGAAAAAAATAAAGAAGTCCTCGCTTAACATCAATTTCATCACAGAAAACAACAATGATTCAAATTTGATATATTTTACACCCTCCTATAAAGGAGAGTACAAAATATCATAATCTAAAGAGCTTTGTGTAAGTATGACAACTTGTACTGAGAAAGAGATATCTTTGTCATAAAATAAAGCA
The DNA here is from genome assembly GCA_007115665.2 of Sequoiadendron giganteum. Lineage (NCBI taxonomy): Eukaryota > Viridiplantae > Streptophyta > Pinopsida > Cupressales > Cupressaceae > Sequoiadendron > Sequoiadendron giganteum. Next base: position 318,654,813 of record CM021102.1, read on the forward strand.
ACATCTTCTACTTTTAATCAAGAGTATCTTGTCGAGACTCCTCCAAGATCATTTGATATCCCTCCCTCCAAGAACATGAAATAAATTCTACTATAAGAGTTCATTTTGTGCATATCATAGAGTTCATGGTCATTACACTAATGAATGTAAGGCTTTAGGAAATGAAATTCAAAATCTTAAAAATTGTGGTTCTCTTCCTTGTGTTGAAGCACCTAGTTCCTCTAATTGATATTAATTTCCAAGTTTTTCATCAATCACCGCGACTCTTCCTTGTCTTACACTAAGTGGGGGGAAAGGGGTTAGGTATCCTTGTCCTTGTATGACACTTGTCATTGTCACTTTTGGCTAGTTTACCACCTTTCATGTATATATAAGAGAAATCTTGGGATGTGGATGACATGCCTTGAGCTGGCTTGCATGTGATGTACTTTTATTTCTATGTTTAGCATTACATTTTGGGGGGAAATCCTTTATTCTTGATGTAGTTTCATTTCAGAACATATGGCTTGGCATAGGGCTTTCCGAATAAGCTCTCATGTCTTCTTCTACTTTAAAGAAATTTCTCATAGAAATGATATTAGAAATCGCTTTAAAGTGGGGGCATACATCAAAAATCATATTTCATTGTGCGATTTGCTTTCTTCTTACCATGCATCCTTTTCTTGGTGGTTTCATTGGGTTTGATTTCCTCTGATAGCAAGATATTTCTTTGACTTGTCCTCTCTTGGAGACATTAGACACAATGTTCCATAAGTTAAAAACTTACATGAATTAAGAAAAAATCCTTTGAACGTACCTTACACTATATTGTATTTACAATAGTTTTTATATGGCCACCTTGCATAACACACTTTGCTTTCTTGTGGTGCCATCTTGTTCATTCATGGGTGTCAAGCATACAAATATTTTCTTGCCTGATGAATCTTGATGTTCATTGTTGTGTGGCACCATATCAAAGTTATTGGGAGGTATAAATTTGGCATGGTTGTATGTATGGGAGCCAAACTTAGGCATGGCCTTCCCATAGCCACTTGCTTGTCTGTGTGAGTGCATACTAGTCATGTGGGTATGTGTCTTGCTAGGGGATCACCTAGTGGATGACCTGAGGTTTCACTATCCCTTGTGAGAATTAATTTGGTTTGCATAGTGGACATTGTGCTCCACTTGTAAAAATTTCTTGGACAAACAACTTAGATTTGATCAATAACATGCAGGATAAATGGTCGAAGCTTGATCCACCCTTTTTTGTTTTTTTATTTTTGTTTTTTCTTTGTGCCTTTCATAGTGTATGCTTGTGCTTTGTCTGTGCTCCTTATTTTCATTTTTGTTCTCTTGTGTCTATATTCGTTTGCCATAAGATCTTGATCTTGGGGGCTTGATCATCCCTCTTGATCATTGCCATCCTATCTTACTAGCATTGGTACGCTTGGAACCCTCTTGATGTGAGTTTAAAGCAAGTTCCTACTCTCAATAAAGTGGGGGATAAATGTATTATAGAAAAATGTATCCCTCTACATTTTTGCACTTTTTTGGCAGCTCCCTGCTAAAATTGGCCTTCTTTATGCCTTATTTTGGTCCTATTTTGCATCCACAAGCCTTATTTAATGCATCTTTCTGAGGATAATCCCGACACATATCTAATAACCAATCAAGATTTAATTATTTTGTTTTGTATAGCCCAAATTTAGTGATCTAGGACTCATACGCCACCTTGGGTGTATGGGTCCCACCTAAGTTTCAGGGCTTGGTCCTAAATTTAGCATAAAACTAAAAATTTCTTGAAATTTGTGTCCCGAGCTTAGCCTACTAGTACTCATACGCCCCAATTGGTGTATGAATCCTTCTTAGCTTAGACCTAATTTTGAATTCAATTTTGGTAGGATTTTATCCTCCTAGATTTGATGTTTGCTTGTACTATTGTAATTTTAGGAAATTTAGCATAAACAAGTATAAATACAAGGCTATTTCACATATTTTCTCCTAACAATTTGATGAAAGCATCCTCATAGAAAATTTCAGATCACAAGAGTTTACAAGATCATTTATGTGCATTCGAGAGTGATTATAAATCATTTTGGAGCATTATTCAAGATTCAAACATCATGTCAAAGTCATCATGCATCATGTCTATTTTTGAGCTAACATTTGTGATGTAGTTTCTTATGATTCAAGCAAGCATTCAAGTCAAGATCCATAGCATACAATCAAGCGTCAAGATCTACATTCATGCTAGCCATTACATACAAGATTGCAACCTTTTTTTCAAGGGTTTGGTGAGTTGCAACATCACATATTGTTCTTCCAACATTCCTTATTTCTATCTGATTTCATTTTAAGGGTTGATTACCGAAATGAGGTTTGACCAAGGAAAACCACTATCCACTAATAAAACAATTTTTTTCCCTCTATTTGATGTGTGATTTGAAAATCTAGTTTGAAGGTCCATTAAGAGAAATATTGGAGAAAATTTGTCAAGTTGCAAGTTGTCATCTACATTGCAAGATCACATAATGTCACCTACATGTTGTAATTCAGTGTTTCACAATCAGAGATTTGACATGAGAGAAGCTACAGGAGAACATTAGAGGATATCAAATTTTTAGATCAACCCTATTATTGGGACTAAATCGCCACTTGTGGCGTATGAGTCCTAGTATACTAGATCTCAAGCATTTTTTTTATAGATCTTGATTGAAAAATTCTAGATTATGGTTTCGACCCGAAAGCCTAAACTGGGACTAAATCGTCCCTACTAGCATATGAGTCCCAGTGCGCATTAAAATTCACATTTTCATGATTTCAAACCTTAATTCAAGCTTCTTCAATTTTCCAGGTGCACCTTTGTCCTTTCTCAATTCATTCTTTTGTATTTCAGTTTCATACTCTATGTCATATAGTTAGGTTTTGCATGTCAATTTCATTACTTGTCTTTCCAAGACTTTTCTTGGTGGTGAACCCCCTTTTAACCTTTAATCACACCCCTAGGCTACCTTATTATAGATATATTTCCCTCATTTCCATCCCTAGATTGAGATCTCTAAGGTTTCCTCAAATGAAACTTAGAGGAAATTGGTGTTTCTATCTCACAAAACATAGAGCAACAATTTTCTTCATTTCAACATCTAGAACATTACACACTAAATTAGAAAAAATAATTTATTATTAGATCACAACCCTTACACACTTTCCTTACACAATCTATATTTTCAAAAATAATTGTATGATTCCTCACACTAGTTAAAGAGTTCAAATTAGCATTTGTAAACTAAATTCCATCTAAGTACAAGTTGTCATTGGTTTGTTCCAATAATCTAGCTCATAAATGCAAATCCATAAATGAGGATTTATCTAATAAAGGTATTTTTTTCATCAAACACTTAGCAAGAATTGTACCTCATTTTTTTATTCCCACATGTCAATTTTATAACTATTTGAGGTGTTATACGAATGGGAATGCCTTTTTCAATCTTAAAAGGATTAAATATATGAGATACAAAATGAATTAAATGTGAGTCTTTATATGCTTAGTGCATTAGTACTACACTAGGCTGTTGAAATGTTCAAGTGACAATCTAATTATCACACCAATGAGTAGTGGTTTGATTAGGAGGAAAATCATACTCAATCATCAACTATTAAATTTAAAGAACATCTTGGATAACCAAAACCACACACTGATACTCAACCTCTATAGATGATATTACAATAGGTGTATACTTCTTTAAAGGCCATCAAATTAAACTAGAAATAGGGTAGACTATAAAAAATTAAAAGAATAACCAATCATCAACATCAACAAACTAATTTGAGTAAGTGAATCTCATTATATTATAATTTCATGATGTGTAGTAATTTCTAAAATGAGATGTGCCCTATATATACCTCAAAACACATTTGGTTTCCTTATGATGACTCTTAAAAGTATTCTAAGAGAAATATGATATAAAACAAATTTAAAGGAAATATCAACATGATTATGTGTAAATTACAAATAATTATTAATGAGCTATCAATGCAATGTATCATAAAATCTAGGTGCAATACAACTAATAGAAAATATGACATTGAACTAAAATACAACAAAGAACCTAAATCCCAAGTAATAAATATTAAATATCAAGGTCTATCATATTAAAATTATCTTTCTATGCTCATTGGATGCCTTAGATCATAGAGGTGCAACTACATATAAGAATAAAATTATCCACATATAACACAAGAATCTAAAAATCATCCCCATACCTCCAAGTGTGAAATATCAAATCAAAATGATAGTGAGATATGTTGGAGTGAAAATAAAATTGAGAGGGGGGGGGGGGGGTGTGAATCAGTGTCTTGAACCAATTTTAAAATTTTCAAAAAATGAAACGAAACGAAATTATGCTCTCAATATTTCAATGATTAAACCATTCACGAATTAAATGCAACCATTAAGAATTGAAATGAGAAGTATCACAGAAAAAAAAATGAACATTACAACATTATCACAATGAAGTAAAGATACCACAAATGAGACCAAGAGACAAAATATTTGTCGGGTGGAAAAACTTCCTATGGTAGAAAAACCACTCCTAAACTGCTTCCATACTGGCTTATATTCTCAAATCACTGCTTACAATGCCTTATAGGCTAATTTCTGAGCACCCACTCATGGAGAACCAACCCCTCATTTAGAAACACCCATTTCAAGGAGCACCAACCCCTCTTTAGTTGCAGTACAATCATATACCAGAGGATTTACTTGTTTACATTTCAACTCGCAAGAGCATCTCAATCTAATACCCCTAATATCCTAAAGGTTCTCAAATTGAACCTTCAAAATACTAGACATATTAAACAAGAAAGATATATCTCTACATCATCTTTGTATATTTTCAATTACAAAAGATTTAACTTGTCTTTTTCAAGAATAATTAACCACTTTTCAAACCAGTGATCAATCATTGTGTATATATATTTTACAAAGTGCACTCTCTCCTTTTTGAACCTTCAAAGAGGTTTCTCGGATAAAACAAAATGTAATAATGATTTTGTTCTCAGAACCCTAAAATCAACAAAATCTGCACTAGTAAAAACATATGTTCTAGGAATACAAGAATACAAATAATGCTTATCTATCTTTTATGAAGTGATTTTATCAAACACAATACCCTTACAGATCTGATTTCAGAAACCCACATAATTAGAGACATGTGGAAATAAAAATTCACCAGAGCACCTTTTCCCTTCACATTATAGTTTCTCATTCTGATCAAAATAAAATAACTATTATTGCAAAGGCGTGACATGGATTGAAACGATTTCCACTACATCATGATCCCAGTAACCAAAAAAAAAACTCTTTTCAGAATACTGATAATGAAGAAACAATCTAACCATTTTCAATGCACGCTTTTCTGAACAAGCACGAATCTGAGAAAAGAAATTTCCCTTCGAATAAATTCATCAATAAGAGGTAGGAATACCTAATATTATGACTGAAACTGAAAATAGAGCATGATAAATTATTGTGAGGAATTTACCAACCCAGCATAGTAACGCCATCGAATCTCCTTTCAAACACGAGCCCTCAACCAATGAAAAAACAAGCAAACCAAGCAATAATGCATTACATAGCTTATTCAGTGAGCTTATCCTTCTATCAGATGAGTTGCAACAAGAAGAATCAACAAAATAACAGTACTTACAATTTCTTCATGGTGGTGGTTGGGGTTCCAAACCCGAGCAAAGTAAACATAAAAACTTTTCCCTAAAAACTTCCTCAAGTCATTCGATGACTATAACAAACTTAATAAATCTTGAAGTCCGAAAAGATTAACTCATGTGTAATAACGAAAAAACATAATGACTTTAGATCCGTTGTCATAAACCTTTTATCAAAAATGCCGACATTATAATCACCTTGACAATTATTTTCAAGCTATCGCTTCCACTTCATTACCACCAAATATTTCATCATTCAACCTATTGATTCAAATGATCACTTAATAAAATTTATACCATGTCAAAGACTTTCATAAAAATCAACTAGGATAATGATATAAGAAGGCTTTCGATTGCACATGATAATCTGCCAAACATTACTTTCACAAGACTTTACACAAAGTCAATAAATTAAGACATTCATAGGAATAATATCACTTCAAGTGAATTCTTAAGGAAACCCGATAGGGTTTAATTAATTTTAGATGCCAATTCCTATATTCCTTTATAATATATGACCTTTGATAAATACTTTTATTAATAAAGGTCAAGGTGATAATACCTCAATAAGCATTATTCCAATTCAAGACTTAAGGAATGAACCAAGAACAAATAGTGGCTGTCAAATAATTTGTCACTACCATGTAACATTCAAGATTTCCTTTGAAATGAAACAAGATTCATAGAATTCCAATGACCAAGAAATTTAGAACAAAGTGAGTCAATAACCAAAATGCCTAAATCCTTAGAGAGGGTAATTGCTTGTTAAAGAAATATATGTAACTAATGAACTAGATTTCATGTGCCATATATATCAATCAATGTGTCACACCCATTTATACCATGAAGATAAAAGGATGCCAAGATGATATAGAATCAAATGACCATGCACTGAGTGCCAATACCAAAGTCAACCTAAAAAATGTTCAGCTGAAATAATATACCTGTGACATGCAAACATAAAAGACCATCCTAACATAATGAAACCATCTGTCAAAATGAAAAGAATTTTCCACATTAGCATCAACAAATAGAAACCTGAAACCAAGAATCATGCCTAGAAACCGACGATCACTAAGATCAATATGAAATTATTAACATGAAAAACCTAAACCTGACAAGGTGACAATGTCATAAATATGAAGCTAATAAATGCCCTGTCACAATGAACACCATCTAAATAACTTGTACCATGCCTTATCAACACTGTTAGTCCAATATAGTCATAACCATCTGTAAATGAATATCATGAAAAGCCAGAAACAAAATCATCAAGAACATGATCAACCTAAATGGGAACAAGCATAAAGATCCTGTAAATGAACCAAACTGAATACCAATCCAACCCTATAATCTTTGAGGCATAATAGGCAAAAAAATTCAATAATGTGCATGAATAATTCAATGCAAGTATATGAGGATATGTCAACCAATTTGAGATACCATCAGCCTGAACCTGTACCTATAAATACCATAGCACCATTTGTGCCTTTGTCATCAAGGACAAACAACAAAGGGGTGATAACAACAAGATACACCAAAATAAATAAAGAATATATCTATGTTATCATACTAATTCTAAGGGGCTTATTTCATACCATCAAATGAATGATGAATCCTACAAAAAGGCGAAGACTCTTGGATAAAATTTGTTGGTTGCTCCCTTCAAATCTGCTTATGAAAATCACTATACAAGAAGGTACTCTTTACATCCATATTATAAACTAAGAATCCTTGTAATTCAACAAGATAAAGTACAAGATGAATATAATCCATCATGGAAACAAGAGGAAAGGTCTTAGAATAATCAATTCCTTCAACTTGTGAAAAGCCCTTATCCACAAGACATGTTGTGTACTTATCAATAGATCCATCTACTACATATTTGATTTAATACACCCATTTTAACCAAACTAAATTTCTTCCCTTGGGAAGAGGTACAAGATACAGGGGTGATTATTCATTAAAGAAGAATGCTTATTAGCTATAGTAGTGTCCCACTCTAGAATACCTATAATATCTAAGAACCTTTTAGAGTCATTTGAAAGTGTGTGACTCAAATAACTCACACCTACTATATATAAATTAGTGTAATGATAATCTATGAAATATCTAAATAAAGTTCTATCCTCCTCAAGGGTATTGTGCATACAGAGAAAATAAAATGGAATAAGAGGTGTTGGATCAAGACCATCATTTTTTCATTATAATGAAGTAAATTATCCTTAAGGGTGAAGAAAGCAGAGTAGAGAGCTATGAAGAAGTAGGCGGTGTATCCATCTATGTGAAGTGCTCATCAAACTTGGCATCTCACCAAAAGTAGACATCTTGAGTGATAGGATAAACATGTAAGCCTTTACATCCTCACTGTTGATGCGGTATTTTGCATGTAGCAGTAGTCTCATGGGAAACTTAGCTAATGGGGGACGTTGTGCACTAGCTAAGTGACCTCCAAGATTTTATCGAAGTCGGCTCTTCGTTTAGTGGGGAAAGTAAAAGGTGAGGAAGATAGCAGGAATGTAAAATTTACACTACAGGTGATGCACCAAAGTCTTAGACAAATTTATCAGAGCATAGTGCATAATGCAAAGGCCCGAACCACTAAATTGTTGTTAGTTAAACTAATTTTCTCAAAGGCACTTGAAACGTAAGAGTACCTTCTATTTTGCATAGCATAATTTAAGCATAACTTTTAGATAACACAGAAGAGTTGAAGTAAAAATGGTCTGTATTTATTGAGTTATGAAAAATTACAAAAAGTTGAAGAACATACATTCATACAATAAAAGAAGATAGCGGCACAGACCAATAGTCTCATTAAATGCATAAACAAACAGAAAGGCTGAAATTATTAGGCACAGTTTAGAGTCTTCAAATTTAATAAAGCTATTACAAAGGCCTTCTTCCCAATGCTCGAGATTTTTTTGCATACTTAAACAACAACCTCATAAAAAGAAACATAGCCATACATATAGGCTAGTCCACCACCTGAAAGCGTATCAAGAGAAAAAGAAAACCACGAGCAAAGACCGACTGCCCAGATCATCTCGAGCCGTCACAGCAAACATCAATCGGCCAAAAGCATGACAATGAAGCCACGACATGGAATGGAAAACCATGTAGCAGCAGGTGAGAACACGCAACACCATTGCAAGAACTCGACAGTAGGTGAGTACAAAAGTTTTAGCGGCATTTCCAAGGTAACTGGCGCAACAACAATCACCAAGTGTTGCTCAGATGGAGCCTAACAGAAATTCATAGAAATGCCCAGCAAAAAGCTCTGAGAGGGAGCCACATGGAGCACCCTGAGCAAGATTAAGTACCAGGTGGGCCCAACTCAGAAAGCAACTAGAGAAAGCCATGCAGCACACAGATGGAGACCAGCAAAAAGTGAAGTGATACAAAAAGAAAAATGGTTCGAGAGGCAACCACATGGAGCGCTCCAAAAGTAGTGAACAGTTGTAAATTAAGGTGCAACCGCAAGGGTAAATATAAAACCGCAAAGGCTTTGGAAATTTTTTGTTGAACAGTTTGGTGACTCATAGGGGCATTTCGCTCATGGAATGGAGAACCCCAAAAACTTTGGTTCAACATCCCAACTGCTCACAACCTCGAGAGAGCGGCGTGCAGACTGGTCCATACTTCATTTGACGACGTAGAGAGAGTTCATAGATTCTCGTGAGCTAGCCTGAGATCGATGATTTCCTTGAAAGGAAATCCGCTTGATACTTTTGTCTCCAATTCCAATTGGAAGAAGAGTTGCGCCAACTAATGCACGATTCTCTCTATTTCTTTGGTGGTCGAAGATTGATCAAAAGATTGGAAGATGGAAAGGTCCTGCTTCTTTTCTTCGATCATTGCAACAATGTGCTCTACACCCACTACTACCTGATCCGCAACAAAGGGCGAAGGAAGGCCTTTCTGAGTCAAATGGGAAAATTTTGCCTACATATCATTGGTAACCTAGTTCAACCGAGACTTGCATTCTGCTACCTACTGAATGGCCTCATGCATAGATATGAGGACACTTGCACCCATGACATCGTCGTTCGGTCATCGATGCCCACACTAGTCAATGCTTCATCAGAAGCTGTATACAACTTGCCCAATAAGATCCTAGCCTCTGAAACCTTGTCAAAAGATAACTCCTGAACCTGATGTATTGATTCACTCACTGTTCCACAAAGGCTAGCTACTTGCGCCATAAATTTCAAAGTGGGCTAAAGAGTAAGGCACAATTCCTTCACCTTGTCCTAGTATGAGGCATACAATTCTTTGGAAATTATCAATGAGCTCATCTAGGGCACAAGAGGTTGAGTCCTTAGGGTAGCCAATTATGCCTCTCTGCTGCTTAAATTTTCCTTTAGCTCTGACAAGTTTCTATCTAATGTAGACATCTGCTCCCTCAGAGTGGAGACCTCTTTTTCTTTTTCTTCTAGGGCCGATTCAGCCCACTTTGCCTTTTGAATTTCCAACTCCAGATTGACATTCATTTCATTAATTTCGGCATTGGTGTTCTACCGGAGTTCCTTCATTCCCTCAGTTAGCAGGTCAGACTTAGTGCAGAGTTTCTCCTCGTTTGCTCGGCTCTGCTCGACCTCCTGCTGAAGAGTCAGAATGATCTCTATGCTCAAATTTTGTAGCTCTTTTATTTGACTTTCGAAAGCACTCCTCTTCTTCGCCAGTCACTTTATTTCATTCTCCTGGGCTTTATATTTTTTTACCCAAATGTCAACCTTGCCCTTGAGCTCTTCTATCTGATCATCCTTTTTCTTCATCTGGCGGTTAAGCTTGAGATAATTAGTAGTCACTATTTTTTGGGTCTCCTCCATCAGCTCAACTTTATCTCGTGGGTGGGTCTGCTGTAGGTCTAACCCGACAAAATTCATAGAATAATCACTCGGTAGCATTTCTCCTACTGGCTTGATCACATTAGGAGTGATTTTTGCAAACATCAAGGAATTCTAACTTTCATTGAATATGGTTTGCAAGTGGGGCTCCACCTACCTGGTTGCATCTTTTTGTCTTCTTTTGTCAATCCGGTTGGCACGGGCGCTCTTATTTGTATCAACCTACAAGAAATATTCCTGGGCTAGGATATCTAGGCCACCAACAAAAGGGTACTCCTGAGGGATGGCCAGCGGGAAAGACAATGTACTTAACACATCAGAAGTCTTGTTGGGATGTGTTATAATAGCTGGGGAGAATGGCGGAATGAATTGGCCACTCGGAGGAGATGGAAACGAGGTGTAAGGGAAAAATGGAGATGCAGCAACCACGGGGCTAGGCCTTGGAGATAAGAATTGTTGGCCCATGAGCCTAATACTTACACCAAATTGCGCTCCAGGAAAGGGATGGAAAGCAAAAGATAAAGGTGGGAAACTAGGAGGGGCAAGACTGGATTGCCTAGGAAATCTAGCAGCAGAGAAAACTGGGGCAGATGAAAAAGCAGGGGCAGAAGAGGAAGAAACCAAAGACATAGTAGAGAGAGAAGAGGGAGGAAATGTTACCCGAGGCTCATGCGGAGCTGCAGACGTTTTGACCGCTTCCTCCATCAACTGCTCTTCCTCCACACTAGCATCTTCGATTCATTATCGCTTTTCCTCCAGAGAATCATCAAGGTCAAGAATGACCTGCCTCTGACCACTGGTAGTCCTTTCCCACTTCCACGTTGATTTAAAGGAGCCAGATGGCTCCGATGCTTGCATGTGTGGATCCTCTTCTTGTGTAGTCTATTTACCAGTATCCCTCTCGTTCATAGGATTCTCGGCAACGGTGGGGGAATTTTGAGTTACTTCCTCCCTAGGCTCCGTGGCAATCTCTTCTCTTCGATATTGTTGCACGAATGTCAAACGGTTCGAAGACCTTTCTTCATCTGGTTGCTCATTCTCCCAGATATCATCAAATCTTTCATCAAGGGCTACCGCTTCATTAAGCTTGCCAGTTGCCAAAGTCTCCTGTCGGTATATCGAGAAGTCTTGAATCTTCTCGGACGACCAATTGAGCTTAGTCAATTGAGTGCACAGGGATGGGTTGATTTGCTGCTTTGGGTTGGCCTTCCCCATGATGAAATAAAAATTCAGCCACAGCTGATGATCATCCTCAGTAGGCAAATACCCAAGGCCTACATATCTACTTAAATTACCCTCTTTGGCATTTATCTGAAGGTCCCAGAATGGGCGAGGTGAATGCAGGACTTTGATACCAGCGTTTGAAAAATTATTTCTAGGGATATACTGCTAGGTATCCTCTATCAACACCAACCTAAGATGGCCCAACTTGGAAAGTAAAATCTCCAAAGTATCAATCTTCAGAGTCCTCTTCTTTTTCAGCGACGTAGATCCAAACATTATTGGCAGCAGTAAATAGGTGGTCAAATGCTTTCCTCACTAGTACTCATTGTCAATATTACACAGTTGCCTCATTGCTTCTAGGGCCAACACTCTGTCGGAAAGATAACAGGGGAGCCGGAAGGGTTCTCAGACGAAACCTCACATGCAAGAGTATAGTGAACTCCATGCCAAATAACTAATCATAGGGCGGTACTAGCTTCCCCAACTAGGACTTCTGTCGGGGTGATATGCAATCGGTCATATTGATGCCAGCTCCATCCAATGACCACAGAGTTGGGGTTAGGAACAAATCGAAAAACGCATAGAAATAAAAAAAATTGACATGATAGGAGTCCATGTTGAGACTGGACTTCTCAATCCACCCTCGTCAAAAATGGCCAAAGACATAAATGTTGAAAAATAATCTGGATTCTGATGTAGAATCAAGTAGGCCAAGAAAGAGGGATACCTAAACTTAGAGCCGACCTGGAATTCCTGCAGCTACTGCCAAATTCCATCACTGATAACTCTTGCAAAATCTAGGAGCGAAGCCTCATGATTCCTCTTTAGCATAAAGCTGAGGCATATTTGAAACTGAAGAATGTGCTTGTCCGAATCTAGACCACACACCAACACTAGCATAGAAGCAATAGAAGAAGACCCACCTTTCAGAGCCTTCAAATTAAAAGGGAATTTGGGCGGTGCTGAATTACTTGTTGGCTGATTGATCTCAGAGTGATAGAACTGTTGCGCCTTTTGGAGCTCTCCCCACTTTTTCTGCATTCTTTTCACTTCAAAAATCTCAACCTCTCAGGTCAAGGGAAGTGAGACACACAACATATCTTGAATAGCTTCATGGCTAATGACTACCCTAAAATTTTTACCGCTGATTACTCCAGTGTCCGGGTCAAAGCGAGTTGCACATGCCACCACAATTTCTGGGCATGGGTGCACCAGAGGAACCATGTACTGTGGAATCCCATAGAACCATAGATGCTTATTGAAAGGGTCCATTACATGCTTCATTTTTTCACATGCAGCCTCCCTAAGGCTCTTAGGATTGTGGGATAGCTCAAGATCAAAGACCTTATCCCAATCCTCTGTAACCAAAGCCTAATCTTTGTGAGGAACTACGCTTAGTATTCTCTAGTCTACCAGATGGGTGAATGACCAGCAAGGCTTTGTGGGGATGCCAGGAGTAGCATAAGACTCTTGGTCGTCAAGCTACACATAGGGCACCCTTCGCATTTGCTCGCTTAGACTTGCTGGAGCCAGGGTCTATGTTGGGTTCTCTAAAATTTCAGCCATCTTTGATATTTGCAATAACTTTTCTACAAACGGCTCAGCTTTCCTGAAAAATTTCTTTCCTTCTTACGACTGCCTTGGCTATTTTATCCTTAGGTAATTCCATGCAATAAATGCATTTCTGCATGCCTTAACCTACCTTTTCTATTCTCGAGAAGAGCGGCTGAAAAGGGTACGCGCCAGCCATTCGTACCAAGTTGCCGTTTTGCGTCGTCAACCTTTCATACGTGCGTAAGAATCGCCAACTAGCCAAATTTCTCTCGACATTTAAGAGACAGTCTCTCACATGTGATGGACCTTGATTTTTTCTTGAAAGACGAACCAAGGCAATCTTGCAAAAACACCTTTGCAAGCTTTATGCATTTATTGATTTCATTGAACATACCTAGGTGCATCTCCCAATAGCTTTTCCAAATTATTTTTCCTTGACTCAGATGGGATGACACCCCTTTGTGTTGACACCTGGCCTATCTCTAATGAATTTGTTGACTCAACAGAACAAGTTGTAACTGTACTTGCATATTCCCATCACCTTACACACCGCAACACTGAAAACTAAGGCAATGTGACACACTTTGGGTCAGTTGTAATTATGGCTTTCCTCAGCTGGCGCACCCTAGCCAGTCTATAAATAAGACCCTTGGCAGCATAGAAAATCACAAAATTTTCTAGCATTCCTAGCTTAGCAAGCTTTCTGCATTTACTTAGCAATTGCATTTTTCTAGCTAGGAATTAAACAGCATGGAAATACTAGTAAGGCTTTTTTTCAATAAGACTCAAGCTGCCTTCTTAGGTAAAATTAGATGCAGGCACTTAAAGCACATGATAGGTGTGAAGAACCTATTATATGTGAAGGCAGTCAAGTGGGTCCTGGGGAAAGACTGCGTGGAGTATGAGGAGCAGTACTAGGTGAATACTAGCATTTGCTCCCACTTTGTCACCTCATTGCTGGACATTAGCGTTTCCAAATGCAAAATCTTAAAGTTGACAAAGCGGGTCTTCCCTCAATGCTACCTCGGAGGCCTGGAGCAGATTGTGCACGTGACCCAATTTGATCATGGGATTCCCTCAGTTCGCAATATTCGCTTGCAACAACTGCATGGAGGAATTGTTCCAACCAGGCCCTTCCTCTTCGGCTTCGAGTTGGAAACTCATCAGGAGCATCACGCCAAGGTCCGCACCGACTGCTACTTCCTTATGCATGTGCACTACATTGAACCATTCCAAAATATTCAGTGGTACGGATATTTTGAAAGAATGGTGTTTCCCGATCTCGTGCCACCTGTCGCCATGATTGCTGGTCCTTCCCACTGATGACTTGAGAATGAAGATGATCCCAATTTTTTTTTTCTCCTTACAAGCTCTGCTCTATAGCGGACATATGTAAATATTGATACCAGGCCTCTGGCCCTCAAATATAATGTAAATCTTTGGCTCTATGAATATAATATATATATTTTAAGAAATATTAGCCTGTTTACAATATTTTCTTCTTTTTCTTGCATTATTTTTGTTATTACGAAGCATTGAGAATAACCAAAACTTAAAGCAAGAAAAATTAATTACATGTTTACAATCTACATGGCCTTCACATAGGCATAATTAATAAAATATTTTAAGATGTATCCCATTAACTGGAATACTGAGGGGGTTACCTTCTTCATCTTCCAACACAAAAGATTTAAAATGTTTGCACTGGGTAATTTTGAAAGGTCCTTCCCAGAGGCTGTCAAACTTGTTGTGCTGACTAGGCTTTGCTCCGTGCTCATTGAACTTGACTACTAAATCCTTACATTGTAACCCTTGATCTGATGCCTTTTTTTCAAACCATTTCTTAACCACCTGCTAGCGGCTATTCATCGCCTCGAGGGCATGCTCTTTTTTTTCTTGTACCTCAAGTAACTCGGAAAACCTCACCTCCATTGATCCATTTTTCTCAATTTCCAGAGATTTAAGCAGTTGTAGGGCAGGAATTTCTATGGCAATAGGCAACAAGGCCTCCTTGGCATACACCATCTCATAGGGGGATGTCTTTAGTATCTATTTGGGTGTGATTCGGTCTGCCCAGAGTGCTGTTTGGAGGTTCCTATGCCATTCTTTCTGGTGTTCCAAGCCTATTTTCTTTATTAACCTGATGATTTTTTTGTTAGTAGACTATGCGAGGCCATTCCCCTAGGGGTAATAATTAGAAGAGGTTTTGAGGAAAACCCCATATTTCAATGCGAACTGGCTCATCTTTGAGCCGAGGAATGCTTTAGCATTGTCAAAAATGATTGTTTTAGGTGGGCCAAATCTGGCTACCAACTCCTCTTAGAAATTAACAATCTCCACCTGGGTAAGTGCACCAAGATGGTTCCCAAAAAGGGGACTTAAGTGGACAACTTTTTTTTGAAATCAGGAAATACTGACCTTGGACGTGAAATTGAGGATACTTACACTCAAAATTTTGAGATGGAAAAAAAAAGTAGGATTCAAGTTCTCTGAGTCTAATTTCTAAACTACTAATTTATTTTGAAAATGGTTGAGATTAAGGGGTTCAAATGAGGGACGTACACAAATTGGTGTTTTTTTTGTCAGAAAAACATAGCATATCAACTCTTGTACGACCCTCGTAAGGTGAAATTTTTTTTAGTATTTTTAAAATCACAATGTTCAGAAGTTAGTTAATAGTATGTAGTTGATGCACAATTTTTTTGATAATTTTTAAATGAATATTTATTTTTTTACTAATTTTCGAAGTGGACATTTCCTAAAAAATAGAATTTTGGCCATGCTACCCCTACAAATTTTGGAAACTAATTGAATTTTTTTTTTTTTTTTTTTTAAATTTGTAGAATGGATTCTAGTTTCTAAAAAGATAATTTATTTGAAAAATTGATTAACAGTTAATTTATAATGAAAAAATTACCAAACACTGCTTTTTGGCAAAAAAATGACATACAAATAAAATAACTTATGGATGAAAGGCTTAATATTTTTAGAAAGTGAAAAAAATTACATCGTTGGATAGCTAAGAGAGAAGCCAACATTACCCATGTGCTTGATTTTTTTGATATTGAACCACGTGCAATCCTGATGGTGAGCACAAACTCGATTATGTGAAATATGGAAGATTTTTTAAAAACACATCTCTAGTCATTGGGAATGCCCTCCAAGCCTTTGCATTGGTATTCCAAGGCAAATACCAAGCCCAAGGTTTGGGAATTCCCAAAGCAAGATATAACGTGAGCGCGTTATAACACACTTGCGTTATAATGCGCTCACGTTATATCTTAGTTTTGATGTGTTTTGTGAATGCATTTTTTGCGTTTTGTGAATACATTGACAAAACATGAGCACGTTATAATGCGCTCGCATTTTGGTCTACATTAAATTTTTTTCTTCTCTTTTTCTTATCTCTTTCCTCTTGTTATCTTTCAGGGAAACTATATACATGAAATAAACATTTAAGTTGACATTTATATATGGACATTTACTTTCTTATAATTTAAGTTATATTTCATGTATATAATTCTAGGATGTTTGAGAGTGGTTTCAGGTCTCTAAGAGTTATAATGTAAATTCTAGTTTTTGGAAGATCTTTAAAATTTTAGACTTAGTCAAATTTCAGTAATCAGCATGTCAAATTTCAATAATCAGGAGGTCAGATTTTAGTAGTCAACAAGTTCTATCATCTTTCTCTCTCACTCTCTCCTTCTCTCTACTCTTTATCTCTCCACTCCCTCTCTCTCTCCTTTCCTCCCTCTCTCCCCTCTCTCTCTTCTAGTTTTTGGAAGATCTCACAAATTTCAAACTTAGTCAAATTTCAATAACCAGGAGGTCAAATTTCAGTAATCAAAAAATTTTACTATTTCTCTCTCTATCTCACTCATTTTTATCCCTTACACTCTAGACCTCTCTCTCACTATCTCTATCCCTTTTTCTGACTCTCTCTCTCCCTTGATCTCAAGAAATCTCTCTCTCTCTGTCTCTCTCTCCTTTTCCCTCTGATTCTCTCTACCTCACTTATCTCTCCCTCTCTCCCACCTTCCCTCTCTACTTGTCTCTATCTCCCTCCCCCCCTCTCTCTCTATAACTACCTCTCCCTCCATCACACCCTACCACTCTCTCTATTTCTCTCTAGCTAACCTCTCTCTCACCTCCCTCTCTCTCCCTCCATACTTCTCTCTCCCTCTCTTCTTCCCTATCTACTCTTTATATCCCATCTCTCTTTACCTACCTATACATCCATCAAACCTTACCACTCTCTCTACATCTCTCTCCCTCCCTCCCTCATTCCCTCTCTACTTCTCTCTATCTCACCTCTCTCTCTACCTCTCCTTCCATCTCTACTTATCTTTATCTCCTCTCTCCCTCTCTCTACCTACCTCTCCTTCAAACACTCTTTATTTCTCTCTATCTCACCTCTCTCTCCCTCTCTCCCTCCCTCTCTACATATATATATCCCCTCTCCCTCTCTACCTAGCTCTCCATCCATCACAACCTACCTCTCTCTCTCCATTACTCTCTATCTAACCTCCCACTCTCTCCATCCATACCTCTCCCTCTCCTTCCCTCTCTACTCTCTACCTCCCTAATCCTTCTCTACCTACTTCTCCATCCATCACTCCCTAACATTCTCTCTACACCTCTCTATATTGCTTCTCTCCCACCCTCCCTCATTCCCTCTCTACTCCGTCTCTACCTCTCCTTCCCTCTCCAATTATCTTTATCTCCCCTATCCCTCTCTCTCTCTCACTAGATGTCTCCCTCCCTACCTTTTCCCCTATCTACTCTCTATATCTCCTCTCCTCTCCCTCCCTCTACCTCTCTCTCACTCTCTCTCTCTCCTCCCTTACCCTCTTTCTCTCTCACTCTCTCCTCTCTATCTCACCATTCTCTCTTTCCCTCTTTGTAACTCTCCACTTCTCTATATGTCACCATTCCCTCTCTACATATATTTATCTCACCTATCCCTCTTTACCTCTCCCTTCCTCCCCTCTCTCACCCACCCTCCCTCCTTCCGTCTATCTCTATCTCTCTCTACTTCTCTCTATCTCACCTATCCCTCTCTAGTTGCATATCCCTCCATCACTCCCTAACACACTCTCTCTATTTCTCTCTATCTCACCTCTCTCTCATCTCCCTCTCTCCCCCTCCATACCTCTCCCTCTACTACCCTCTCTAATCTCTATCTCTCTAATACCTCTGTACCTACCTCTCCATCCATCACTCCCCACCACTCTCTCTATACCTCTCTATATCGATTCTCTCCCTCCCTTATTCTCTCTCTACCTCTTTGTATTTCTCTAATTATCTTTATCTCCCCTATCCCTCTCTCTCTCACTAGATATCTCTCTCCCTACCTTTTCCCCTATCTACTCTCTATCTCTCCTCTCCCTCCCTCTACCTCTCTCTCTCAATCTCTCTCACTCCTCCCTCACCCTCTTTCTCTCTCACTCTCTCCTCTCTATCTCACCATTCTCTCTTTCCCTCTCTATAACTCTCTCCTTCTCTATATGTAACCATTCTCTCTTTACTTATCTTTATCTCACATATCCCTCTTTACCTCTCCCTTCTTCCCCTCTCTCGCCCACCCTCCCTCCTTCCCTCTATCTCTATCTCTCTCTACTTCTCTCTATCTCACCTATCCCTCTCTACGTGCATATCCCTCTATCACTCCCTACCAAACTTTCTTTATTTCTCTCTATCTCACCTCTCTCTCACCTCCCTCTCTCTCCCTCCATACCTCTCCCTCCATCTATACTTCCTTATCTAATCTTTATCTCTCATGTATTTCTACCTCTCCTTCCCTCTCTACTTATCTTTATCTCCTCTTTCCCTCCCAACCTCTCCCTCCCCCCCCCTATGAGGGTTGAGAGTGGAAGGTTTAGTGTTTAAATTATAGGGTTGAGGTTATAGGGTTAATTGTATAGGGAATAAGGTTTAGGGTTTAGGATATTAGGTCTAAACTTGAGGGTATATGGTATACGGATGATGGATGAGGGTTTATGGTTTAAGGTATAGGGTTAACGGTTGAGGGTTGAGGGTTGAGGGTTGAGGGTTGAGGGATAGTGTTTAGGGTTGAGGGTATAAGGTTAAAGAAGTGTATAGGGTACATATGGATTATGGTTTAGGATATTGGGTATATATTTGAGGGTATTGGGTTGAGGATATTAGGTTTAGGGTTGATGGTTTAAGTTTTAGGATTTATGTACAAGTTTAAGGGTTGAGGGTTGAGGTATAATGTTAAAGGTTAAGAGTATGAGGTTAAGTGTATAGGGTATAGGGATTAGGGTTTAGGTTGTAGGGTTAAGGGTATAAGGTATAGGGTTAAGACTTGAGATTGTAGGGTTTTCTGTTTAACATTATTCCTGAACCCTAAACATTATCCTTGAACCCTTAACCCTATAATTAAACACTAAATCCTACATTAAACCTTGTACCCTAAACCCTCAACCCTAAACCCAATACCCTCAACCCTATACTGAATATTCTAAACCCTAATCCCTATACTCTATACAGTTAACCCTACACCCCCAACCTTGAACACTATACCTCTACTCGACACCTTCAACCCTCATCCTTATACCCTATGCCCTCAACCTTATAACCTAAGCCCTGAACATCATCCCCCAACCCTATACGTAAACCCTATACCCTACATTCAACCTTGTACACTAAACCTAAACCCTAAACCTCAATCTGAAACCCAATACCCTCAACCCTATACCCATTATTCTAAACCTTAATCCCTATACCCTATACACTTAGGCCTATACCCTCAACCCTATACCTATTATTATAAACCCTAATCCTTATGCCGTATACACTTAGCCCTATACCCTCAACCTTGAAGACTATCCCTCAACCCTCAACCCTATATCTTAAACCCTACACCCTACACCCTCAAGCCTCATCTCTTTACCATATACCCTCAACCTTATACCCTAAACCATAAACATTATCCCTCAACCCTATACTTAAATGGAAAATCCTACAATCTCAAGTATCTCTCTCTTACCTCCTCTCCCTCTCTCAAGTCTCTCTCTCACTCACTCCCTCTATCTCTCTCCCACTCCCTCCCTCTCTCTCTCTCTTAAGTCTCTCCCTCCTACTGGCTCTCCCTCTCTTAGGTCTCTCTCTCTCACTCACTCCCTCTATCTCTCTTCCCTCTACCCTTAACCCTAAACCTTAAAACCTTAACCTTAAACCATAAACCCTCTATCCTATACCCATAACCCTCCCTCCTTATATCCCTCTCCCTCTCCCTTTATCTCTCTTAACCCTCTCCCTCCATCTCTCTCTCTCAAGTCTCTCTCTCCTACCCCATTTCCCTCTCTCACCTCTCTCTCTCTCTCTCTCACTCCCTCTATCTCTCTCCCCTTACTCTAAACCCTCTACCCTCTACCCTTAAACCCTAAATCCTTAAACCCTTAACCCTCTACCCTTAACCCTTAACCCTTAAAATCTCTACCCTCTACCCTTAACCCTCCCTCCCTCTATATCTCTCCCACTCCCTCCCTCACTCTCTCTCTCTCAACCCTCTTCCTCCTACCCCCTCTCCCTCCATCTCTCTAGCCTCTACTCTTAACCGTAAACCCTAAAACATTAACCCTTAAACCATTAAACCCTTTATCTCTCTCCCACTCCCTCACTCTCTCTCTCTCTCTCAAGTATCTCTCTCCTACTCTCTCTCCCTCTCTCAAGTCTCTCTCTCTCTCACTCACTCACTTTGTCTATCTCTCTCCCCTCTACCCTTGATCCTCTACCATCTACCCTTTACCCTTAAACTCTTAATTCTCTACCCTCTACCCTTAACCGTAAACCCTAAACAGTTAACCCCTCTACCTCTATCTCTCTCCCACTCCCTCCCTCTTTCTCTTTCTTTCAAGTCTCTCCCTCTCCCAAGTATCTCTCTCTCACTCACTCACTCCTTCTATCTCTCTCCCCTCTACCCTCTACCATTAACCCTTAAACCCTCTACCCTAGCTTTCCAATTCAATGAAATTTGGAACGTAATGACCTATTTGAAAAAATAGGTCCAAGAAATGGGGTCTCTCGGTGATTTAAATCACCGAGAGACCCCATTTCTTGGACCCATTTTTTCAAATAAGAAAATTAGGTTTGCTAATTTCATCAAATTGCCAAGCTAGTGGGCCCACTAGCTTTCCAATTTAGTGAAATTAGCAATGTAGTGGTTTGTTTGAAAAAATGGGTCCAAGAAATGGGGTCTCTGGTGATTTACATCACCAAATCACCAGAGGCCCCATTTTTTCACACATGACAAGTTAGGTTGTCAATTTCACCAAATTGGCAAGCTAGTGGGCCCACTAGCTTGCCAATTCAGTGAAATTGGAAATGTAGTGGCATGTTTGAATAAACCGGTCCAAGAAATGTGGTCTCTCAGTGATGTAAATCACCAAGAGACCCCATTTCTTGCGCCCATTTCTTCAAATAGGCAAGTTAGGTTGTCAATTTCACTGAATTGCCAAGCTAGTGGGCCCAATGGCTTGCCAATTCAGTGAAATTGGAAATGTAGTGGCCTGTTTGAAAAAATGGGTCCAAGAAATGGGGTCTCCCAGTGATGTAGATCACCAAGAGACCCCATTTCTTGGACCCATTTTTTCAAACAAGACAAGTTAGGTTGCCAATTTCACCAAATTTCCAAGCTAGTGGGCCCACTAGCTTGCCAATTTAGTGAAATTGGAAATGTAGTGGCTTGTTTGAAAAAATGGGTCCAAGAAATGGGGTCTATCGGTGATTTACATCACCGAGAGACCCCATTTCTTGGACCCATTTTTTCAAACAGTAGTTAGGTTGTCACCTCCACCTAATCACAAGTTGGGCTCACTAGCTTGCCAATTCTAGTGAAATTGGCAAATGTAGTGGCCTTATTTAGGGTCAACTAAGAAATGGAGTCTCCTGCTGATAACACCTAGAGACCCCATTTCTTGACCCATTTTTTTCAAACAGACAAGTTAGGTTACCACTCACCAAATTGGAAAGCTAGTGGGCCTGACTAGCTTACCAATTTAGTGAAATTGGAAATGTAGTGGTCTATTTGAATAAATGGGTCCAAGAAATGGGGTCTCTCGATGATTTACATCACCGAGAGACCCCATTTCTTGGACCCATTTTTTCAAACAGACAAGTTAGGTTGCCAATTTCACCAAATTGGCAAGCTAGTGGGCCCACTAGCTTACCAATTTAGTGAAATTGGAAATGTAGTGGCTTGTTTGAAAAACTGAGTCAAAGAAATGGGGTCTCTCGGTGATGTAAATCATTGGGAGACCCCATTTATT